>REGM01000079.1:911931-924905 GCA_004194415.1 Aurelia aurita | reverse complement strand
AAAGTTTTTAATCTGTTTATGGCAAAACATGACAATAAAAACAAGGCAGTATCAACCAATAAGTTAATCAGTGAGCATCACCGAATGTAACAACAACTGTCACTCGAAAACGCAGGGGGAGTTTTGTCATAATCTGTCTTGCCAGCATCGACTCAGGTGATGAATTCCTTCTAACTTCAATATTGAGGACCGAGGTCTTACAGCATATCCTGATGCAGACAAAAATGTATTCTAGCTGCTCTGATGCTAATCTCTTTGCACTCATACGCATTATCTACCTTGAAAGTCGGCAGTAAAGAAATAAGAAGTTCCCAGGTCGAGCAATACGGTCCATAGAAAGTCGGCAATCACGATAGGAATGGCCTATTCTTCGTATCGTATGGCCTATTTATTGCTATTATTGACCTACCACAACTCTGTTCTGCCGGTGCAGTGTAAAGGAGTTAAAGAAGTTCTTTCATTGAAAAAAACATCGAAGAACCTTGAATTGATCTTCACAGCAAGCTTGTATTGTCATGACAAACGTTAAAAGACTCTAGCCCTTCCTTGAATGGGCTTGAACATCTCAGGCAAGATTTCTCCACAGCTTCGTTCTTCGCCACCTTGAACAACTACCACCGCGCGGCATAATCAGACTTAGTCGCAGCTTTTTAACCAATCAAAACGCTTATCCACTTACCCGCTTAGCTTATCCGGTACTCAAACTTTCTTGAGTAGCGGTCGGTTTTCATATCGAGGCGAGAAAGGCAAAATCGACTTAGTTGCGCAGACTCTGCTCTTTGGGTGAGGAGCGTTGAGGCTGCACGCAGGCTACGGTCGGTATGTTTCCTACTGTTTTAAGCATTTTTAAGCTCTCGTGTAGATGGGGCCTTAGGGTACTTTGCTGTAAATCTGTCGTCAAAATTTTTTGATATCTATATTATTTTCAAAATGGCGGCGTTTTTATTTTTATTGAAAGAATTCATGGAAAATTTGGAAAAAATTAAAATCGCTGTAAATCCTAAATCAATGGAGGAAAAATGATATAATCTTCAAAAAAACCAAAGTTTATAAAGGTCTACAATATGGTGGTAAGTAGAAATCTGTCACTCTTATGGTTTTGGATTTAGAAATTTGAAGATGTCACAGCCTCAAATATAATAAATGATGCCATTTTGAAAAAAATCAAGATATCTATCAATTTCCACGGCACATTTACAGCAAAGCACCCTGAGTTCCTTTTAAGCCATTTAATTCAAAGACAAATGTAATAGAATTTCATACCCACCTTTTTAAAGATTTGAGCCCTATACTGTAAAATGGTGCCATCTCTCAAGGGAGAACACCACTGCTAGCATTTCCTTTTCAATAGGGGCATACCTTGTTTCTGCATCTGTGAAGGTACGACTAGCGTATGCAATAGGTTGACCTTTCTGAAAAAGAGCTGCTCCTAGGCCACTATTGCTTGCATCGCATTCAATAGACAACCCTATTTTGGGATCGTAGTAGGCTAATACAGGTGCCTTTGTTAGCAGCTGCTTGACTTGCTCAAATGCTTTGTCATGAGTAGCATTCCATTCCCAAACCACATCTTCTTTTAACAATGCACGAATTGGAGCCATTGTTTCTGAAAGCTTAGGCAAAAACTGAGCTAGATAATTTACTGTGGCTTGTAAGAGGGTCCCCAATAGGCCCCCTGATTCCCGAATTCCCGCTACGTTTTTAGCCCAATTCCCGACCACAGTTGTTAACGAATTCCCACTTTTCGACGAAAAGTGTATTAAAGCCCAAATTAATTATTTTCACGACTTATGGCAGTGCCCAGAAGCATTTGCTTTTGGCTAGAATTACTATTAATTTTTACTTTCTATTCAAGTTTCTGAAGATATCAGTGTAAACTTATGATAGGGCTTGTGATATGCTTTCAAGCCTCGTCTCGAGTATCGTCATTCAGTCAAATAATAACCTTTTGGTTGCATGGCTGAATGGGCAGTTATTTTACTTTTAGTGATTATTTCGATTCAAATGAAGCCTGTACATATTGCCTTGAAAGGTGCATAAGAGGATTTATTCAATAAATCTGTTGTTAAATCTGATTGCTTGGCCAAGCGCGATCTTGTACCCAGGAGGAAGTCTGCCTCACTGCTGTCAATATTATAATCTTCATCTGGTTCAATCTCAGGTTCATCACATTCTTCATCTTCGCTTGTGGGATCGTATTCAATCACTTCTTCGTCAGGTTCTTCAACTACGTCTAAAAATGCAATTTGTTCGCCTGGCTGCATTTCTCTTTTATGTGAGTAAGCAGGCAATGTTCCGGCTTTTGCCATGGTTGTTTCTTGGCGCACAGTTTGCTGACGTACTGCAGCAACATACGTATGCGCCCACTCCCTCATTACATATGTTTCTTGGCTGTTCAGGCTTTCTGGTTTGTTTGGCTTTGAAACTACAATAGCTGAAAATGATACTGACCTTTCTGGCAACAGGTACCAAGATTTTGGATTTGTATAATAGTGAGCTGCCCAAGATGTTGTTCTTTTTAATTCTTCTTTGACAGCATTTCCAAGGTTTCTTGAGGGTTTCTTGCATACTCTAGAGCAGTGCATAATGGGTTATGGTGTACGATTTGAATGAATATTTTCACTATCCACTGTCATATACAGCTGAGCAAATTTGCATGCTTATAACTGTGTTGTGCCAGTGTATATTTCTGTTGTTCCACTCCATCTCTCAACATTTTCACTGATTCCAAAGTTTTAGCTGCAACGTTTCCCTGGGGGCCATTCAGGTTCTTCCCTGTCAAATGCAAATCAGACCTAATTAAATCTTGATTCTCTTTCAAATGATCCAGACAATCTCCAAGCATCAATCCTGCACTAGTCAGATCATGTTCGCTGTACCTTTGGTGCTTTTCGTGAACAAAGAAAGCTTTGTACCGGGTGAGTCGGAAAAAACGTGGGGCGTTTGTCAATTTACAATGATCCAATTTACTTCGCAACTTCGTTTCTTCATAACCTTAAGGGGAAAAGGTTAACTTAGATATGAAAATTTAAATGGTCGAAGTCGGCGTTTTCGTTCCGTAATTGCAAGCAATTTTAGTAAAATCGTGTTTCGCAAGTTTCCTTAAAATAGGCCTCCAATAGACCTTTTCACAGAGGTCTGGGACGGCGGGCTACTTTTCTGGAAGATGGCGGATACACTGCGAGAGAGAATCCTCTTCACGATAAAAACATTGAACTGGAGTTGAAGTGGGAGAAGTTGTGGACGAAATATCGCATTTAACTCAAGTTAATGGGCACTTAGAGGACCAAAAAGGCTTAAAACATGAAAATAAAAAGTTACCTACCACATCACTGTGATATTTAGCATATTCTACAAGGAAACGTTCATTTTCTCGAGTTGTTTCAACGAAGTTGCATTTTATGACTATTGATGATGAGACCTTCGGTCAAATAAATTTTGAATTTATGTTTACGAATAGAGCTTATTGCCCATGAACTGCAGCAATAGGAACTGTGGTGTATTTTAAGAAACAAACACTGATTTAGGCTTCTTCCCAACGCTGAAGCTACCAGGTCAAGCCTTTCTAAGTCAAGTTAGATTGAACAGTTTCTTCAATCTTTCAATTTCTGCGCGTGTGTTTATTGACAAAGTTTGGCTTGTGATATTTCAAAATATAGCGCTTTTGTACATGTTCGTAAAATACGGCCACTTACCTTCTCCAAGCAACTTGCACTTTTCTCCAGGGTTCTCATTTATTCGTAAAACTTTTTGTTCGAAATTTAAAAGTGAAACACAAACTGCATTGCATTAATTTGCGCCTCTCAACCACAAGCTATCTCAGTTTCGGAAATAATATTTGCTTCCAAGTAAAACAATACTTAACAGTATTAACAGCAAATCTTTGACTTGGCATCTCTTCAGGATCTCTCCCACATTGTAAAACTTAAAAACTACAACCCTTTTTCTATGTTTTCGTTCTAAAATTTATAAATGATTTGTCGCAAGCTTCTCTATTTTAATTGCTGATTTTCATAAGCAAAGAACGAAATGACGAATACATTTAATGACGAATATTTTACCACCAAAGTCTTTCCTTTGTTAGGAGGCTAAACGGGCATAGGAGATCTTGACTCCATACGTTTGTACCAAAAGTGCTCATGTCCCTTCGTATTCCTTTAGTTAAAGGGCACTAAATAAGCTCCATTTATTCATAAACAAAAATCTAAAATTGGCAAATTGTCATCATTCAATCCATATTCGCCGTGAAATAAATGTTTCCTTGTAAACTATGCTAAATATCACTTTAATGTGATAGGTAACTCATTATTTTCATGTCGTAAGGTTTCTGGTCCCCTGAGGGCCCAGTAACTGGAGTTAAATTCAACTTTTCTTGCATTACTTCGCCCATTGCAACTGCATTTTAGCGTTTGCATTGAGAAGAGGATTGCCCCTCGCAGCTTATCCGCCATCTTCCAGAAAAGTAGCGCGCCGTCCCAGACCTCTGTGAAAAGGTCTATTAGATTTATATTCATGCACACGTGACCTTCTAAACCATGACAAACATACAGTTTTGTCACCAAAAACTTGAATCAAGGCATTCATTGGGTTAGAGCACAAAAATAAAAGCTATTGTTATTTATTTTGCATTCCTTAGGAGACTATTAATTTAATTGTCATTGTTAGGAAGCAGAAAGTTCTCACAAAAATGATACCTTTTCACCAAAATAGCTATATAAAAATAGCGCAAATAAATAAGGAAAGAAATGACAAATTTTAACCAACTAAATTTTTATAACTAATTTAATCTTTCTTCTGCATTATAAAACTATAGAAAACACAATCTGCCTTTTTTCATCAAAATTTGGCTTGTCAGACGCCCCACGTTTTTCTGACTCACCCGGTATATTTTCCCAACAGCGTTTAAAAATGTTGCAGTCTTTGAAAGTGATCAAATAATCATTCCAAAACGAGGCACATGAAACGAGGCTGAAGCTGAATTTGACGAGTTGGTCAATCCAGGTAAATCCCGCTTCCCGAAAGCTGCTACCAAATTCCCGAATCCCGCTTGAAAAATTATGACGATTCCCGATTCCCGAGTCAAAAAAATGGCGATTCCCGATTCCCGAAAAACATATTGGGTACCCTCTTGTAAACGAGCAACACCTTTCTTATCTTCTGGTTTCTGCATTTTAAGCAAAGTGTCTACCTTAGATGTATCTGCTTTGAGACTGTGATCTGTAATTGTATGGCCTAAAAATTGAATTTCTTCCAACCCAAATCTGGACTTATCCTTGTTGAGCTATATTGCAACTTTCATACAACGCTCTAGTAGCGCCTTTAGCTTTGCTTCATGGTCGATGATAGCTTCTTCACTTGTATCACCAACACCATAAACAAGGATATCATCTGCAACTGCAGATACAGCATTTAGGCCCTCTAATGCTTGACACAATCTCTTCTGGAAAATTTCACTGCTAACTGACAAGCCAAATGGCCACCTAGTAGCTCTATAACGCCCAAAAGGAGTCTGGGAAGTTGTCAGGGGGCTAGACTCACTGTCCAATTGACAATGCCAATACCCATTTGTAAGATCAACTTTAGAGAACACTTTGGCATTTGCTAGCTCTGGGAGAACATCATCGATAACAGGTAGTGTGTATCTCTCATGCTTTAATGCTTGATTTAACGGCCTCAGATCAATGCAAAGACGTATATTACCATTCTTGTTCTCTTGTATTGCCATTTGACTAACCCAGTCAGTTGGTTCATCGACAGGGATTAAAACTCCAAGCTTCACTAACCTGTCTAGCTCAGACTGCACTTTGCCTTGCAATGCAATTGGAATTCGCCGTGCTGGGGATACGACTAGTTTCACTGTTGGATCTACTGTGAGGTGCACTGTGCCTGGGAGTGTCCCTAGTTCACCCTCAAACACATCCTTGTACTGACTGACAATATTTGAAACTGTTGTCAACTATTTTACAGACTTCATATTGTGATAATTCACAACCATGAGATTCATCTGCTCCGATGCTCTCTTTCCCAACAATGGCATGAGATTTTCTTCAACAACTATGAATTCAACAGAGTATTTCTTCTGATTTACAGGATTTCTCAGCTTTACTCTACATTTTCCAAATGCTGTAATTACAGAATTATTCCACATTTTCAACCTAGCTGTAGTTGGTAGGATTTCACCATCAACATACTTCACAGGTATCACATTTGTACTAGCTCCTGAATCAATTTGGAAATTCACAGACTTTCCATTAATGAGCATTTCTGCATTGATGTCGGTGCTATTTGATACAGCAGCAATTATTTCAAAATCTTCTTGCTCGACTGATACTCCCAAAACATATTCAGTGTATGATTCGGAGGTGTCATTATAGTCTGTTTGTAACCCACGGATATTTTTCTTCTTGCTTTTACACATTCGTGATGCCTTAAAATGATTTCTCTGTCCACAAACTTTGCACAATTTACCCCATGCTGGACATAGCTCTTTTCTCTTTGCATGGGATCCACAACAAAACATACATTCCTTTAATATGTATTCTGATCTGGCATCACCTTTTTCTTTAACTCTGTCAGGCGGTGTTGTGCTTGCCTTGATCTTGCTGATACTCTCAGGCTGTTCAATTTTCTGCAACTGATTTGAAGTGCTTTCTGCACTCCTACAAATATCAATACAATCTTTCAGCGATAAATGTCTCTTCTGCAATAGAAATTTCCTTACATTATTCTCTGATATAACCAAGGATCATTCTGTCCGGTATCAAGGAATCCCCTAAACAGTCACAAAACCTACAAGTGCTTGCCAGGGTTCGCAAAACTGAGACATAATCTTCAATAGACTCTCCAGTTTGCTGTGCACGTTTGTTAAAAACGTATCTCTCATATGTCACGTTAATTTCTCCAATGATGTACTCATCAAGTTTTCCCATTACAGTTTCCACATCTTTCTTGTCCTCTGTAGTAAAAAACTGCAAGGTGTTTTAAATACGTAGTCCAACAGGACCGACACTATTCAAGAATGACAAAATCTGGAACTCTTTGCTCTGCTCACGTATTCTACACAAAATACTGTAATGCTTGTACATTTGCTTGAAAAAACTTCCATTCCTCTACAGGATTTTTTTTTTTCTATATTGCTACCTAGCATCCAAAGGTAGTTTTAGGACACTGAGAAGCTAAGCTTATCAAAGCAATGTCCTGGTCCTTCCTCTCGATGTGAACACACCTCGCGATTCCTTTAGCCTGGAATTACAGAGAGTTGGCGTTGGTTACAAATCCTCACTCTACGTAGCAGGTTCGACAGGGCGGGGACTCGAACCACCAACCCTCAGGTTGGTAGTCAAGCACGCTACCATTGAGCCATCCCCGCTTACAGGATTTTCCTTTAGCTTTAAATGCGGCGGTGGGCTGCAGTGCACAGAAACACTTGCCCTCATCACGTTCGATATGGGCCTAATGTCTTCTGCTCCACCTTCACCTTCTCCGACTGATGCTGGTAAAGACATTACTGATTCATTGCTTCAAAGCTCAAATCCAATATAGTTTGGATAGGCCTTTTCGCTCCTATCACCATGTAACAAGATGGTCAAGACGACGAGACAATAACATGTAGAACTCATCTATATCATAAAAGTTATAAAACAACAACAAGGACAGGAAGAAGTTCAACGCAAGGGCGATACCCTCTTACTCGTTACGAGGCTAAATAAAGATGATATCATTACAATGTGTGTTGCTTTCCAATTCTGATACTTTTCTGTACTTTTTAGAGGCTTCCAGTCTTTTGAAATGGTGATGAAAATACCATTTTTTGAGAAATATCCCCTTTTCTTTCATGGTCCATCAACTGAAACTTGGCAGTCAACTGGCTTATCTTTCTCTTTTTCACCACCCAGCAATTCAATGGTTTATGATCCAGCTTGCTTCATGGTAGTTGTAGCTGCTTCAAAGTAGCTTTCTCTCAAACTTTTAACAGTTTTATTGTAAGCAGACTTATTCATTGGCCTGGGCATGTTCATGATACGAGAAAAGGTTTCAATTGATGCCAGTCCCTGTCCTATTTCTCTGAAACAACCATTCTAGTATTTACTTCGGATGCATCACAGCCTGGTGTTCTATCAACAATTCTCTTTGATGTTCTCCTTTCCTCTATCCAGTTGCAGTTTCTGGAGATCAATCTCATGCAATATAAAAATCCCATTTTTTTCTTCAGTACATTCTCTATATTAACAGAATTTAGTTGGCAATTTGGGCAGACAACCAATGTTGAAAACAGGTCATAGAGAAATTCCATGCTAATTATTATGTTTCCATTAAAGGGGCAGTTGGACGTGAGGCTGCGCGGGACATTTGAACTGAGAATGCTTAGGCTAAGCATCGACTCGTCAATGGAGATTTTGACTAAGATAATCGCATGTTTTAATCTCTCCCCATCGAAGCCGTTCTTAGTAATCTTGCGAATTGAATTGAAAAAGATTGTTTGTCTATGTTAATTTAATGTATTTGCTAAGCTATTTCGTTGATCGGAAATGCCTGAAAATGGTAAATGGCGATCTTGTCTGAGGAATATTGAAGCTGTGAAAAGAAGATTTACAATTCGAAGCTGGCACAAAACCCACTGAAGAACATGGTTTTTGAGTCAGATTTATGATGCTTGGTAAGACCTAAAGGTCAATGGAACCTTCTCGAACAATACTGAATAAGCTGCTCAATTAATTTCGTCGGAATACAACGAAGAGAAAGGTAATGTAAACATGCTTTGGCATTTAGGCCTATACTTATGGGATAGAGCCANTTGACTAAGATAATCGCATGTTTTAATCTCTCCCCATCGAAGCCGTTCTTAGTAATCTTGCGAATTGAATTGAAAAAGATTGTTTGTCTATGTTAATTTAATGTATTTGCTAAGCTATTTCGTTGATCGGAAATGCCTGAAAATGGTAAATGGCGATCTTGTCTGAGGAATATTGAAGCTGTGAAAAGAAGATTTACAATTCGAAGCTGGCACAAAACCCACTGAAGAACATGGTTTTTGAGTCAGATTTATGATGCTTGGTAAGACCTAAAGGTCAATGGAACCTTCTCGAACAATACTGAATAAGCTGCTCAATTAATTTCGTCGGAATACAACGAAGAGAAAGGTAATGTAAACATGCTTTGGCATTTAGGCCTATACTTATGGGATAGAGCCACGCAGAATCTGTAACCCGTGTTTTGCGTCTGACTGCCCCTTTAATCTGCTCATCTTCTGGAACATTTGGAAGAACTTCTTCTGGCTCTGCAAGATGTAATTTCTTAGCGGAAGTACAAGGAGTCACTTCATCAGAAGTGTAATTTTGGCCTAATTTGTCTATATTATTACCCGGTGATGATGATGGCCTAACAGTGTGGGATCTACTTGACCTAGGAATCTCTCCTACAACAACTACTCTTTCAGCCTATTCACCTTGATTTTGTACTACTCCTAGATGCTGATTTCCACGAAATCCTCTTTTTCTAAGCCTACTTTTCTCCTATTTACGTATATTTCCCATTCTTTGCCGTACTTGGCTAAAAAAACACTCTCTGAGAAGTTTTCAGAAAGCCAGCCGAAGCCTCAGTGTGATTAAACTCAAAGAGAGGCTACTTTCATGGCACCTGGATTGATAGGACACTATAAAATTATCCAGCACTTTTGGGAAAATGTGCTTAATTGCACAAAATCTGGTTGCTATGGCGTTGCTAAGAACAAAATGTTCAACCACTCTTCACAACATCTTGATTTTTTAAGAAAATAAAACAGATAACAGAACTAGGGTAGGGTGGATTTAATGTAGGCACATTAGTGCCCTATTAAGGCTAGACAAAAAATCGCAATTTGGTCAAAATTTGGTCAAATATTGAGTGATCTGCTACCTTAAACAAAAAAGACCAGAAAAATAGAGTTTTCAGCAAAAAAAACCAACAAGTCACATTTTCAGGAAAAAGGTTTACCTTACAATGACACGCAAAAATTATCAAAGATTCTGCAATTCCTGTTCCAAGATAGCTTTCCACCTTCCAGACCTTTGTAGTACCTAAGAAGTTTTAGAAGCTAATGAATTTTAGATAACAGCAAATAAAAAATAGTGAGTGCTTTCACTCACTATTGTTTGAAAACAGTACCCCTTTGTTCATGGTTTGCAGAGGTCATGTTTTGTTGCGGCGCAGCCGCAGTACTATTCGAGTTGAATTGAAATCTTGCAAGCGATAAAATAATGTCTGTGGAACGAAATAAATCTTGATTCCATGTCTCAAAATGAAGCTTATGCCAACGCTGCAAGGCTATTGCGGGGGCGAATGTAAATCTATGTAAACAACGTATTGTGATCACACAATCATGAAACGTCAAAGGCATAAAACCTTAATCTCTCTTTTGTTTTGTGGAATGTGTAGTTGGCTGATTTCAGTTGTGGTCACAAAACAACTTTCCATGGGTGATTAAATTTTCGATTCAAAGTGAACAAAAAATTGCAATGCTAACAGAACCACAAATACCTGTTACTATTAGCCTGTGTGCAGACTCTACAGTGCGGAGGAGGGAAAAGGAAAGGAAAACACGCCGCACTCACTGACTATTGTTATTGCTAGTTTTGCTTTTATTTCGTGTTGCACAACTGCTGGGTGTCAAAAAGCCGATATTCGACAAATTAGGGATTCTATGCATGGGCGGTAGGAGACGCGTGGATTGCTTTTTGAAAAATATTGTGGTCATAGGTTGGGGTTATTAAGATTAAATTAGCCGCGATGTTTTGGAGCGGCTTCCTGTTATTTTGTAGCCACTTGCGGTTGACCCGGAAGACGCTAATCTGCCCATCGATTCTAATCTAAAGAGAAAGATGGGTAAGAAGCCAAACCACATCCTGAAAGAACTTTTCTCCCACAGCTCGAAACTTTTCTGAGCTCGAGAACAATGGTCGCCTCCAATCGCTGACGTCAGCGATTGGACGCTAAAATCTCCTTCGTGTGTCAAGTCAGGGGGAAGCCTAAGAGCAATATCAGAACATAAGCCTCACTTGTATGCAGCAGAAGGGCGCGCTTTAGCGCCTTTCAAGTAAGCTGAGCAACATGAAGACAAGGATGATATGGAGAGGGGAGGGAGAGCCTTGTTGTCTGGACTGTCTAGATTCCAGACATTTACTTACAGGTTAATGAAACTTTAAAACCTATGCGGTATTCCTAATTTTCTCACGGTTTTCTTGCAAGGATATAGACAGGCGTACAATCTAGTTTTAATTGTCATATTCACTAGTAGAAATAGAAATAGGAACACACGTTTCTGTAGGTTATGAATTTATTTAGTGGCAAATAATATAATTTATTTTTTTTATACATTTAAAAGAATTAACAATAAATCTTACATTCTACTATACTAATCTAATTACCATACAACACCACAGGAACGATACCAAGGGAAGCGAAAGTCAATGACTACCCCATGGCCAAAACATAAAGACACACAACGTAAAGCTACGTACAACTACTGTACACTACTAATGATTAAAAAACTAATAGATACTATACTGGGTTCTGTCTGACATTAAATGTCGGGTCAGGATTTAGATGAAATTAGAAAGTTACGAGAGAAGCTCGTTCAAGGATTTAAGATGGATAAAATGCCCGACATCTAATGTGAAACAGAATTTAAAAAGAAAAAAAAAAGAACGTAAAGGGACTTGGTGGCTGCTTTGTACATAGCTGCAGTTCCAAAAAATTTCAATCAAAGCGACCAGTTTCTTGGATGAAACGTAAAGTCAATTTGAGTATATTTTTGTTCAATTCATTAGAAAGGTCTTGATCACCATATAATAAAAGCTGCATCAAAGCATCATTTGAAAGGTTGGCAATTTGTACAGATGGTCGTAATAATTCTGCAGTTCCAGCAAGAAGGGCCAGGCCGAAAACACGGACTTCTCGGACTTCTTGGACAAAATCGTGGACTTCTTGGACTTCTTGGACAAAATCGCGGACTTCTTGGACTTCTTGGACAAAAACGCGGACTTCTTGGACATGTTGGACAAAATGGCGGACTTCTTGGACATGTTGGACAAAATCGCAGACTTCTCGACTTCTTCGGACTTAATCTCGGACTTCTTCATACAGCACGAATATCTATTGCTGTGCATGGAGAGATTCTATTAAATTTTGTTTGGCACGCTAGTCAAATGACTCTTTGGCACGCTAGTCAAATGACTCTCTCAATAACGCTATTACTGTACATTTTTAACATTTCCATGTTTTCGAGTATAGCCGTAGCAGGCCATAAACACTTCCATTTTATTTCATGTGCTTTGTCTTCGATGACAGTGTCGTCCACCTGCCTTTTTTTAGCTCGTCTCTGCTCCGTGGATTTGAATTCTAGGGGAAGCCAGCAGTGGTAGGCAAACAACGAGGAATAACACACAGCCAACCAAGTAGCCAATCCACCATGCGCCTACCCATATCGTGTCGTTCGGTGTCAAGTTTGAATTTTTTGGCTAGAAGAGAAATAATATTATTGGGAAAAAAGGGCAGAGACTTTCTTTAATTAGCTGAATCTCTACTCGAAAACACGGAACTCTCGGAAATCGCGGATACCTCGGAACTAAGTTATGTGAGTTCCGAGAGTTCCGAGGGTTCTGAGAGTTCCGTGTTTTCGAGTATAGTTCCGGAGAAATTAAGAAATTCCTGGAATCCGTGCTCATCAGAGCAGAAAGCAGAGTTAACTTAATTATTCTTTTAAAATTGGTTTTAAGATTCTGAAAAACTCAAAATATAACTTCTGAAAGAATATAATCCGCTACTTCTTAACCCGTCTCTTAATAAGCAAACCTCTTTGTGCTGGCACCAAGCCCCCCTCGTGCAAGAGATTCATCTTTCCGACTCATTTCTAAATTCCCAAGAATTTTTTAAGAGTTTTCTCATTTCATTTCTAAGTTATATGACTTCCGAGAGTTCTGAGAGTTCTGTGTTCTGTG
>REGM01000079.1:811944-910097 GCA_004194415.1 Aurelia aurita | reverse complement strand
TTTGTCCAAGAAGTCCGCGATTTTGTCCAAGAAGTCCGCGATTTTGTCCAAGAAGTCCGCGATTTTGTCCAAGAAGTCCGCGATTTTGTCCAAGAAGTCTGCGATTTTGTCCAAGAAGTCTGCGATTTTGTCCAACATGTCCGCGATTTTGTCCAGCATGTCCGAGAAGTCCGAGAAGTCCGAGAAGTCCATGTTTTTGGCCTGGCCAGCAAGAAGATCTCTTCGTTGAACATCAAAAAAGGGCAGAGCAACAAAAAGTGCTCTGTATCCTCAATGCCATTGCTTGTTGGGCACATTGGGTTTATGGTATCCTTGAAATTATGCTTGAATTTGTGGAAATTCAATCATTCATCAACACTACGCAAAAAGAAGCTTTCAGTACTAGGTCAAATACTAGATTTCTTATACAAAGTATACAAACAAAAGCCACTGAAATTTTATAGTAGAAGAAAATACTTGATTTAAAGACCAATCATTTTTACCAAGAAAACTCAAATAAAACTCTATAAATTCTATAAATACACATATTAATTTATAATAAATTAATAATTTTGAGCCATCACTGAAAGTTTCTTAAAATCGTCAGATTTTGAGTGCTCAGAGTTTCTTACGGATAACAGTCTTCATGTTTACTTCCTGTGCCCTCGTGAACATTCCGAAACGAAGTCTTTTGAAGCCTTCCCAATGTTAAGTACCTTCCAAGTAATATGATACAGGAAACAAATGAAAACAAAGTGAAAAATATGCTAAGGATTTCCTTGATTAGAATAAATAGTCTCTTAGGTAATTTTTTCCCAATGCTGCAGTTTCTTAATTTGTTAGCAATCTGAGAGTTGAGTTTCTTATAAAGAGAATACGTGTAGACTTTAAAATGGTTGACACAGAGATTTCTAAACCAAATGTTTCAGGGAAGCCAAATGAGCAGAGACCTTAGCGGTATGTGTTCAAGTTTCCTTCAACTAGGGTCGCACAGGTTTGTTGTTTGGAGAAAAGTGTATCGATGAACAAATATTATACTGCTTAACTATTTATTGATCATTTGCTAACAGAATATTTTTATCACATATGCATAAGGCTAGAAATGTGGAAACTGGTATGTGTTCAGAGTACATTTTTATTGCCCTGGGGAGTATAATCGCCACTATAAAGGAACTATTTATGACAGAGAAGGTAGGAGAAGTGACAATTAGCAATGAATATAGAAAACCATGCTGCTTTTTGGACTGCACACGAATAAGTAAGATATAAATAATGCTACTAAACTACGTAGTAAGGCCATCATACAGTTTGTGATTTGCTTGTACAATCAGTTCCTTCAAACAAGAACCCGACGAGCGAAGAAACTACGGATTAGCAAACCAGGAAGATTGTGACTATTTGCGAAGAAACTACTAAGTTTCCCGCGTCATTTCTTCAGGGGATTTAACTTTAACTGTTAAATCAAATTTACAGCTCGGACCGATGCAGGTTCTTCTCACTCTTCGAAACATGGTCACTGGATCTTGTCCAGCAATCCCCCCGTTATTTGGCTCCAGTATTGACATTTGATCTCTGAGATCTCAGAATGGAATGTTACGAGCTGTTGGAGAAAGGTCGCGCTACGAAAAACAATAGTTTCAATTGTCCCCAGGCCCTTTGCTTCTTACCCATCTTTCTCTTTAGATTAGAGTCGATGGGCAGATTAGCGTCTGCCGGGTTAACCGCAAGTGGCTATAAAATAACAGGAAGCCGCTCCAAAACATCACGGCTAATTTAATCTTAATAACCCCAACCTATGGCCACAATATTTTTCAAAAAGCAATCCACACGTCTCCTACCGCCCATGTTCTATGCAAGAAATTGATTGGAAATCCAATTTCACCAACCAAGGATCGGAGAAAATGACTAATGCACTCACAAAAATAATATATGAAATATTGTCTACCTGTATACCTAACAGTTTAATAAATTGTGATGAAAAAGATCCCCCCTGAATAACACATGAACTTAAAACTGCAATTAAACGCAAGCATAGAGTGTTCAGAAAGTATGTAGATCGTGGCAGAAGACCAGAAGACTGGACTCAAGTGAAGGAGGTTTGCAATTCAACATCATTGGTCTGTCTTGCAAAGATTGTTGAATAAGAAGAAAGCTGTACTAATCCGTTCACTTGCTTCTAAAAATGCCCACGGGTGTGATGAAATATCCATCTCAATGATCAAAATATGCGATAGCTTGATTGTGGAACCCCTTTGCCTGATTTTTTAGAAATGTTTGGAAACAGGAGTATACCCCTCCGTTTGGAAATAAGCCAACCCTATCTAATTTTCACAAAATATTTGTAACATCATGCTTTACCAAAACACGATGCATCAATTAATTACCATGGCAACAACTATTACATTTAAAATGGCGGCACACTAGCCATTAATGGTAGTAATCGTCTCTGGGCTATGATCTGAATTAAACAATATCCACAACTTGGAAAGTTCAAATTTCATAAAATATTTGTAACATCATGATATATACCAAATGAGGACATGAAAGTTGATTGCCATGGCAACAACACTAAGATTCAAAATGGTGGCACACTTGTTAAACAACTAGCGGGTAAATACAGCAATTGCTCCGACCCGAAAATTTTCGTTTTCGTACAGCGAGACCAATTTCGTTGGTCGGCGAACCAGGACAGATTCTAACAGCTTTATCTTTCATCATAATAGTTAGCCTCTTTTCATTGACGCGATAATTGAATTCGATTTCTCTCTTTCAGTCACGCAANACAACTTGGAAAGTTCAAATTTCATAAAATATTTGTAACATCATGATATATACCAAATGAGGACATGAAAGTTGATTGCCATGGCAACAACACTAAGATTCAAAATGGTGGCACACTTGTTAAACAACTAGCGGGTAAATACAGCAATTGCTCCGACCCGAAAATTTTCGTTTTCGTACAGCGAGACCAATTTCGTTGGTCGGCGAACCAGGACAGATTCTAACAGCTTTATCTTTCATCATAATAGTTAGCCTCTTTTCATTGACGCGATAATTGAATTCGATTTCTCTCTTTCAGTCACGCAATCATACGAGGAACAATCTTCTCCTTCACATCGCTCGCGACGAGTACCACGCACAATGGGATGTTGACGTCAAGAACAAAGTTGGGACATCCATATTTCATAATATAGAATAGCGAAAGGAAACTTTTAATTATAATCACATGTTGTGTCCTACAATAAAACGTTACGTGACGTAATGATCTGCGAGAATGTCAAAATATAATTCTTTATTATCTGCCAGAATGTCGTAATATATTTCTTTATTATCTGCCAGAATGTGTACCGTGAAGTTTTATGAAGAGTTTCTTTCATATCTGAAAAGTTACCGGGGGTCAGATTAAACCAGCTTCTAAAAGTGATCACAGTCAATTTCGGCCCCTTCTTCACTCCCAATAACTTCACTCTCTACTAAAGCTTATCTGTGTCAATTTTGCACTTCCAGTGAAACCAAATCACATCTCACAATTTTGACCCAGTACTAAAAGTTTCTTATAATTATCAGATTTCTAATAACAGAGATCTAAGTTTCTTATAACAAACTAAGTGTAGCCCCCCGTTCAATATAAAATAGAAGTTATATTATTACACAATCATCTTCTACCACCTCGTGGCTCATGTTGGAAAGGAACGGTTGAACTCTTCGTGAGCAGGCTTTACTTGAATCAATTCACAAGACAGAAACTGTGAAAAAGTGCAGTTCTTGACCAGAACAATATTTACAACACGGTGAGTTGAGCGTTTGTTTATTTATTTGACAATACTGATCATCCCCGGTTCGCCACAAGCTAGCAAATCTGTTGTATGTACGGCACACTCATCTTTTTTATAAGAAACTGCTCATAAGAAACTGTAGTAGCCTCTTCCAGAAAACTAAGAAACTCTACTAGAAACGATCAGAGGTCAATTCGAAGTTAAAGAAAATTTCAATTTTTACCACGAGTTTCAACATGTTTTTAAACAGAAAGTGCTCACCAACCCAAATAATACTAAAAAGTATAATTTTTGTTTATGATTCGGTTCTTTCTTGTAAATCTTGGTTCAAAAAGAGGTCCTCAAGAATTTTGATAAAATGTGAAATTCAGCTTTATGAATATTTAAGAAACTCTGCACGAAACGTTTACCATAAGAATTGGGTTTAACGTTAAAGGTAATGTTTCCATACAAGTAGGCCTCCCAGAGCAAGGCATGTGATCAACTAAAATTTCTTTTCAATCACGCATTACAGCAATTTCCTCTATTCATGTGATAAGTTTGAATATCAACCAATCATTTGCCGAGAATTTGATGGATATTGACAGGTTGGGTATACGCTGGCCTATATATGGACACATTACCTTTAAGAAACTCTGCTACAAAAATCAGAGTCAAGTTTCTTATATAAAAAATGAGTGTACACGTTTACTAAATTGCCAAAAAATATATCCTTGCCTAGACAAAAATTTCCAAAGGTATACCTTTGGCTAGACCGGAAGTCAGAAAAAGTATATACCATTGAGGGCAGCACATCCCCAGGTACCTTTACTATGGAAGAAACCACGCCCCCCCCCCCACATCCGCCCCCGTGGAATGGATCGACAGTAAAAGAAATTGGAATTCTGAAAATTGTAAGTTAACTGCAGCCAACAATGAATCACTTAAAATCGATTCATTGAATTAATCGATAATGTTGGCTATTTAACTTAATATCTGAAAATTGTAAGTTAACTGCAGCCAACAATGATGGAAGCTTCTAGAAACTCAGATCTCTACTATTTTGAGCATCGTTGATAAAATTATCAGAATCTTGGCTTACCCCGGCTGCTTCTATAACGATGGGAAGCCTGTGGGTTGTTGATTCAGCAGAGGAATTCCCCAGGAATTCAGAAACTTTCTCACTCTCAGAGTAACTACATTTGTTTTTACTGTTGTGTTTCTGTGCTAAAGTTTAGGTGGTGCACTAAGTACAAAGTGTAGTATGTTTGAGGGATTCATTGCAAATCTTCTTGATCAAAAGATCAAAAGAATCTCCGACACGTTTTGCTTTTTGTTTTTGTAAAGGTGCAATGCTACTTCAACTGTCAATTCTTGTCTACATACCATTTCTGATCTTCAAATTTAAGCAGATTTTACCATTAATTCACAGGGTTTGCAACTCTAATCAACAATATTTTCTTTGACAGGCATCCATTCTTGCACAAAGGGAATTCTAACTGAGAGGCGGAGAACGCAGCGATGTAAGCATGATTCTTACGAAGAGAAGTGACCTTGCAACGATTCTTTAACATGGTAGGGATCTATCATTTTTACAAATCGAAAGCTGGGTTGTTTATTATTGGTGTCAGTTAGCTGTCAAAGAGGCGAAAGCAAATTTGTCACAACAGGCAGTAAACTTGAATCTGCAACCAAGATAATCTATCTAAACAGTGCCCTTGTGTCATGGATAAATTAAAGCTTGAGATTTGGTTTCTGACAGTTTCTCAGGCTTTGAAATACTGAAATGTTCTGTTTTGAAAATTGAAGGAAAAATAGATATATATCGTTTCATCCTTTCCCAAACTTTGGGAATATTTGAAATATTTTGTCGAAAACCAAGCACCCTGAAAGCTATAATTCTCAAAAGAAAAAAATTATTCAATTAGGCTTCTCATGCTAGCTTCTCGTGATTCAGGAAGAAGTTCCGCTATCAACTTCGTCTGAACACAACATCAATTCAAATCTTGAGCTCCTTGTTCCCCTGAACTCTCTGACTTGAACTTTATCAATTCGATCGAAAGAGATCCATAATAGTCACTTAAAACTCGACTCTGTGTAGGCCCTCATACACAAGAACTTGTGGTGGCAATTAGCTCTTAAGATTTGCCGTATTCCATTGTGATTCAAGTTTCAATTGATTGTCGGAACTTAACACTACCTACACAGGGTAAAATTTCGTCATTATCGGTGTGCCTTTGGATTTTTTGTTTTGTATTTCGTTCTGTGAGGTGATAACTGAGAATGGACCTAGGCAGGATCAGCTTTTTTAGTGTCTATTATGAGTTCACGTTGAGCAAGGTTTACTGCAGGGATGCAAGGGACTTAGATAATTAGTCTAGACGCAACTCACCAAAGACTTACAAATAGAGAAGGTGTGGATTGCATAAAGTCTATATAATCTCTAACGTAGGCACATCTCTTCATTGTAGTCGCTGCTGGGGAATGAAAATTCAAGATCACTCGATCAGCAATTGGTAGCAAACTTTTCACGAAAGGATGCTTACGAATGCAAAATTCCTCGTACGAGATCACCAAATCACTATGAAGTTAGGTTATCAAACCAAGCAGTCCCAGATCCAGTCGACCCGTTAACCCAGAGATGGATTCCGCCAAACGACCTTCTGCGACATTGGCAAGATCTTATCCAAAGACGTAAAAACGTTGCTAATGGTCACTGTTACATCGAGACAGCCAGTGGGAATTACAGCGAAGGCAGCATCCAAACTGCGCTACGTCTACAAACAGCCAATTCCATTAAGAAGCAAGTAGAGAAGGAAGTTGATTGGCTGTCAGGTAGTTACCTGAAACCAAATTCGGTTGAGCAACATCCGTCAATTGAATCCATTCAGCGCTACAAGTCATTAATTTGGGCTGATGGATCGTATGGTAGAGAAATCCCGCATCTGAGGATGGATGCAAGAACACTCGCATGGCTATGTGGCAACGAATATCTGTCTTCTGACCATATGCATTGGCTGCAAGAAAAGCTAAACAGCATTCAACAAGAAACGCTTGTCTTCTATCTCAATTCCCCTGGCAGCTACGACAGAATTGCGAGAAGAATGCTGTCAGGTCGCCAATCATCACCAAAGGCCCTGGCAATCATGATGAACGTTGGTATGGCTAACAATGGTGAAGTTTATCTTGGATGCGATGCGAGGAGGGGTAACCACTTTACTGTTTGCTATCTAGACAAGGAGGCTAACAGTGTAATGTATTGCGACTCTCTGGGCTGGAAGTATCCGTCTGACATGATGGCAAAAGTAAAAACCTTCTATGGAGCAGTTTATGGAAGAGAACTAGCTGGGTATACAGTAGTCAGTTGTCACGATTATACACTAGCTCGTGGATCGTCTCACTTTTGTGACAAATCAAAGTGTGCGACATTTTATCCATTTCAAACATGTTCTACTGTTTGTGGAGTCGTAGCAATAGTCCTGACTGCAATTGCTTGCCTGGCAAAGCCATTCTTCGATTATCTCACGAAAGTTCATCGAATTAACGCAAGACACGTCCCAAACTTGTATATTGCTAAGCCAACGCAGTACGCAAGATACCTAAGAAGAGTTCTCATGACTTGGATGGCTGATAATGTCATCACTATTGCATTTGTTGTTCCAGCGACGTTTCTCGAGCTAGAAAATAGAGAAAACAGTGCAGATGTTTTGGAAGAAAACTTGCAGTCCGATTCTGATTCTGAACCAGAAGTTGTTAGGACAAAACCTTTGGAGAGAAAGGCCGAGCAACATCCACTTGGACAGTCAAAAACCAAGTCAACTCCTAAAAATGTGAATGAAAATGGACTTTTCACATGCAACCATTGCGATTTCGAGACAAGAAGAAAGTTCAACCTGACTCGGCATGTTTCCAGAAACCATGAACACGCGAAAAGTGAGACAGCAACGGAACTGCAGCAAGGAGATTCTCTCTGCTTTGAATGCGGCTCCAAATTTCACAAAATATTTCAACTACGAGAGCATCTTAGAAAAATCCATAACATGTCTTTTAGGATTGAAAATCTACACTTTGAAAACTACGAAGGTAAGCATAGTTACTAAAATTTATTCTTGCAATGATCGTTCTTTTTAGCTTGCGCACTCGTGAAGATCCTGCACGGAAATATTTGATAATACACTATTTCGCAGTTAAATGCGAAGTTCAACCATTCCTTAGTTTACGTTGCATCTCAGTATCGCATGGGGGTTTTGAAATCGGATTCGAAACTCCCATGCGATACCGAGATGCAACAAGAACAGCGCCCTTGCATTCGACTGCGGAATGGTCCATTTCTTTACAAAGGGGGTCACTTTGCCCGTAGTATCCTAACCTTTACGTCGGTTCACTCAACTTGTGGACAGAACTATAAAACTTGGTAGATTGACCACAGTAATTTCTATTCAATTATTAACTGTTTCACCTTGTTTCACATTGGGGAGGTCTAGGCTGGTAATAGTGTACGCATCGACAAAAACGTCAATATATTTTAATTTCTTGCAGAGTTTGAAGAATGGAAATCAACAGTCGAAGAATCTGAGCAAACTTCCTTCATTTTGCATCGAGGCAAAACAAAGCGCAAAGATGGAACTGAAGTATCCTATTACCAATGCAACAGAACCGGGAAATATCGTTCGTCACGGCATGCTGCTGAAAGAAGGAGAAAAATGAAATCACAAGGTAACTTCTAGTGGCTTGTCCATTTAACTCCTACTTGACATAGCCCCTATAGACAATTAACATTTGCCAGTAACATGTAGATGGGAGAAACTGTGCAACGTATGTATATTCATATACCTCATTATTTTAGTTTATGCATGTGTCCTTCGCTTCTAATTTTCCATTCTCCAGATATTTGGTAATTGTGTGTAATTCGCTTGGACCAACAGGGTATTTTCTGAAAAATAAAAAAGGTTCGGAAAATAGTTGTTGTCGTCTAAATTAGAAACGTTACTATCAAAATGATCTGGCTTTGAACTGAAGCTTCGTATTCCACGCAGCGTCAGTTCTATTGAAGCTAACACAAATATGAAAATGGCGCCAAAGGATCAACACGGTTCTCTAAGTAAAATGGGAGATCTAAGTCTCTTAAAAACAGTCATGACAAAGATATCAATGAATCATCTTTATCCAGAGGCCAAACCAAATTCTAGCAATTAAAATAAGATATGTGTACTTCAAGTAGAAACCAAAATGCCAGTGCATACATGCTCCATACCATTAAATAGTGACAGTAGACTTGTATGCAAATTTTCGACATCCAAAGAATCTATCGATAACTATCAACTACATGCTGACTATATTAGGTAATCTGGAATGAACTTACCTGTTCAAGGCATTTTTACTCCTCTATTCTTAGGTACCTGTAAAATCGACTCTAACTGCACAGCTACAGTCAAGGTTACACAGGAAATTGATGATCATGTCTCTGTTGAAGTGTGCTACACCCATTACGGTCATTCAAAGAGCATCGGTCATATATGGCTCTCAAAGAAACAGAAGCGGGATATTGCTAGCAAGCTTGCAAAAGGAGTCACCAAAGAAAGAATTCTTGACGATATAAGAAGCAGTGTTCAAGGAGCTGACCACACTGGATTCCAAAGACATCATCTTATCGGAAAAGAGGAAATTAAAAACATAAGAAACGCATTTGGCCTTCACCATGTTCGGAGGCACGCAAACGACCAAACAAGTCTCCTCTCCTGGATACAAGAATGGCGAGAGAATGATTCGAATCCAATCCTCTATTACAAACTCCAAGGAGATGCGCCCGACTTTCTCTACAGAGATTTGAAAACGGAGGATTTCATCATAATAATCCAGAATCCACTGCAGAAACACATGGCAGAGAAATTTGTTTCGAAAGGTGTGTGCCTTGACTCCACTCATGGAACCACTGGGTACGATTTCTACCTCACAACGCTGCTTGTGATTGATGAGTTTGGCTCCGGATTTCCTGTGGCTTTTTGCCTGGCGACACATGAAAATGAAACTTTGCTTAAAATCTTCTTTGCTGAGATTCAACGCAACTTGGAACATCAAATGAATCCAGAATGGTTGATGGCAGATTCAGCATCCCAGTTCTACAATGCCTTTGTGGCTGTTACCAAGTCAAAACCAAAGTATTTGGTGTGCTCCTGGCATGTCGACAAGAACTGGCGAGAGAACCTAAGAACAAAGATCAAAGATTTTGATATTCAAAGTGATATCTACAAGCGCATGCGCACGTTGCTGGAAGAGCCAGATATCGCAGAATTTGAGGAAAAGCTTGCACTTTTTCGATCCCAAGTGTCGAGGACACCTCAACTTGCAGGCTTCGACCAGTACTTCAACGATGAGTGGGTTTCAAGAAAAGAGCAATGGGCATTTAGCTATAGGCAACATGCCGGCATTAATTGCAACATGTATTTAGAAAGATTTCACCAGCATTTCAAATACGGATATCTGGGAGGAAAGGCAAACAAAAGGGTGGACAGGTAAGTTGATTGTTTATCGTTAAAAAACATAGTCTAACGTTTAACAATGTAATTAGTAATCAAAAATTCTTTCTTACCTCCTGCTTGACTCCTAGATGTAGTAGTATCTTTATTGCCGCTTATAATTTGATAACACGGTTTTCTGCCATTAAAAACAGACAAGCAAGATCTGCAGAGGTTTGATGGTACTTTAAACATTACCAATGTACGACCAATGTTGCATGAAAGTTGAAAACAAACAAACAACATTTTTCCTGTGTAGGAAAAAAAACGTCTTTATGGACATCCACAAAGAAATAAAAGCACTTGCATTTAAATTGTTAAAATGTTATTTGAAATGTTGATGTCTACAGAATCTCCTCTTACAAACCTCAAGAAAATCTGTCGAACGGATAAAACATTTTCAGCAGTGAATTCTCTCTCACCTTCAATCATATTTCAAAGAACTTGCACATTTACAACTCATATTTTCTCCATTTTTCTTCAACTGCAAGAGATGAATTTGTGACGAAATATAACTTGTTGCTAGGACTATTCGACGTTTCTCTTTTTATTTGTATTTATAATAAACTCTGAAAAGTTCGAAAAAAGGATCATAGCAATACTGACCGAGTATTTACTTTCAGATGTGTCATCAGTTTGCTGAATTTCATTCGGGATCGTACATTTGAACGGGCCAAGAAGCTTGCAATGTCGAAACCGTCCTTTCGACAGCAAAATATATATGAACGCCATCGAAAAAGCCTTGAGTTGTCAACAGATTTGGTGCAGGATACTGAACAGCTTAATGTATTCAAAGTAAGATCATCTGATGACAAAGCTGACTACGAGGTATCAGTTCTTGATGAGGTATGCCACGAAAATTCTTGCTTTCTTAAATGTCCAGAGTGCACAGTATGCCTCCACACATTCATGTGTACGTGTCCCGATTCTCTGGTCCTCAACAACATATGTAAGCACATCCACTTAGTACGCAGAAAGCTTGATGAAAGAAACGAAGTGACTCCAGGTAATGCCATTCATGGTATGGAGGTAGACACCATGTACATCCAGGCTGAACTCGACACCATTGCTGCACATGTAGACAAGTCGTATGAAAGTGAGCCACAAGAAGTTCAAAATCAAATTAAACATCTCTGTTCACGTATCGTAGAATTATCGAGCACAACGCTGAACAAAGAAGTTCTCCTGCAGTTGAAGGCTCAACTGAATGCAGCATTAAACACTTTTTTGTCGCTGAACGAAGCAGACTCCTACAGCAATATTCGACCTATCTCTAACGTTCCCTCTAACAAAAACGTGGACAAGCAGCAACGCTTTTACAGCATAAAGAAGAAGCGCAAGAGAGACATATCCATGAAATTTGCCAAACCAACAAGAGGCGAGAAGGAGAGATTTGAAAAGGAGCCTGAATGGTTGCCTACGTTCATTAGCAGATCGCACCCAGTACATGCCTCTGCAGAGGAAAAGCACAAAAGATTGGAGGGAACTGCAGAAAAATCGTTTACAGAGCGAGGTGAGACACACTTCTTTTTATACACATGTTGCCTCCAAGATCAATAGACGATTACGGAAAAGATGTCGTTGGGGGGCATTTGACCAAGATGCATTTCGTTTCATGATCGAATTTCTATAAAATCACTGTTGATTCTATTATAGAACGCAATGCATCTTGGTCAAATGCCCCCCGACGCAATCTGTTCCGTTATCGTTTATTGGACAATTTTAAGTGGCTATTTTCGAGAATCTGTCCATCGCCATCTTTCCAGCAAAGACCAAATAAAGACAGGGTGGAGAAGTATACTGACTTTCAAAGCAAGGCCAAATATCTAGCGTTCATTCAAATACATTATCATACTAATATCAGGCTGGATCTGGCATTGTATTGTTTGTAAACTTGTAAGATATTGCAAGAAGCATTCTTTTTGTGGCAAGCAGAATGAAATTTAACTTAACTTTTAATTTAAAAGTACTTTAATCAAGCTTCTTCTGGACTAATGGTAAATGAATGCACAGGTCAAATCTCTCCTTGTGTACAGTCTGATTACATAACTCATCAACCATTCTGCTGAACCAGGATATACTGTAGAGAAAGGCACTTTCAGAATGAATGTTCTTTTTCATTCTTACAAAACTAAAATAAATTCTTGGAAAGTTCTTTCAACAGTCAGAGTTATTTTTCAATTTAAGGACTGCTGAAAGATGGAACCAACCACAAGAACGGTGCCCAATAATACCTCTCTGCTGTCATACATACAGAGATTATTGACACTGTAGCTAATGCGCACAGTTTTTAGCTTGGTTAATAAGTTGCTTGAACAGACTGTGCTCTTGAGCAGTGCATAGAGGAGAGATTGCGCTAGGTCTACTAAACAGGTCAGACCAAATTTAATATAAGATAATTATATGATTTCTTCACAGAACAAAGAAAAGCTTTAATGATTATTGGCATCAGACAACACCGAAAGCATGTTGGGAAAATCTCTCCTGATGACCTTCTCTTTGATGAAGACCATCCGTCCATTGGAATTCTTGATTTTGAGGATAAATATTCAGAACTAGAGAATTTGTTTTCAAATGATGCCTGGGATATGGTGACCAGAGCAAGTATGTAGTATTCTGAGTTTTATTTGCAAAATATAGCTGGGCATTTTCCAAATGTCAGTGACGTACACTGAAACTCAGTCGCAACAACTTTAATTGTTCAATAATAAAATTATGATACCAAAGAGAAGATGCAATTTTACCAAAAGACCGTGCGATGTCAGTTGTTTGCAACCAGATTAACCAGTGTCATTTTTCTTGCAGTCTTCTTGTTCTGTAACAAATCAAAATTCATCAATTCCTATTTGATGCTAATGCCTAATCCCCAAGACTTCTAGGAAAAAAGGGTGATAATCCCATGAGGTCAGTCCTCTTATAGAACATTATTTTCATAAGATTTTTAAACACATGTGTACAGATGTTATCACACACACTTTAAACAGCAACATGCATTCAAAATTAGGACTCAAATGGATATTGATACAGTACGCACAAGGCATGACAAGAACTTCTCAAGAATTCTTAAGAAACTAAAAATATTCTAAAGAATTCTTAAAAACCATATTAATGTGCGCAAGGCCTGTACTGTATCTTTTACAATTTTTCAGTTGCAGAGTTGAAAGCAGAATGGAAGTGCTATTCCTGCAAAATGGCAAAGAATACAAACATGATCATGTGCGATACTTGTGAAGAGTGGTTTCATTGGTAAATATAGATTCAGATATTAACTAGAATGCATTTTGTGTGTGGTATAAATCAGCCAAAAGCATATTGCAATCTTGTTGCTATGAGGTCACTTTCCTCCAGTTGATAAAGACTTCTTTGATGCCTTTATGTAACAGACACGTTATTTCTTCAGTTGTTCTGAAAACTACACTTTGTGAACCTCTTTGTTCCTATCAAGAGTTTGATGTCATTAGAATCACTAGCAGTGAAACCTATTTGATGTGAATTGATCCTTGGAGCTATTCTGATATCAAAGTCATAACTTAAAATTACACCCCTGCAATAAATATACACGTAACAACAGGATGTGATAACACAGCAAACAAACAGAGTTGATACTGTACCTGCGATGTCTCAAACAAGGGAAACTCTGTGTGACCTGCCTTTGATGATTATGGCCAACTTCTTTGACATAACGCATTCATTTGTCCTACAGGATGTGTGTAGGTGTTAAGAAGCAACCTCAAGATGAGTGGAATTGTGGTGTATGCATAGAAGCAATACACAGACAGTGAATGTTATCACCAATCCAGATAAACAAATCCTTAAAAAGAAGTATTTTATTCAAAGTAATGCAAAGGAAGAAATTCTTGGCTTGCTGGATGTGAGATGAAGTCCTTCATGCTGTTGCTGTCCTGGTTTTGTAAACTCCCTGCGTATCATGGATTTTCCTGTGTAAGCTTAGGCGATCAAAAAAGTACATTCACTATACTATATCAACTATAAATGGGTGAATTGAGCTTTTCTAGGCTAATAAACAGCATTTGATCATTTTGATACCTATTCCCAATTTATCTATATTGTTTTGTTTATAATAATTGATTCTGTTGGAGCGTTGGAAAATTGCAGCTGAAGTTTGTAATTTAAACTGTGAAGTTGAATAAGGGGAAATAAGCATATTAAGCCTTTGGTGAAAATTGCCATAGCCGCACAAATATAATAGACTTTTGACACCTGCAGAACCACATCTGGGTAACTGATCTTTCTCAACAGAGTATGGCTATGGAAAGTATGACAATTGCATACCCAAGAAAAAAATCTAGGGCACTGAAAACAGACAATAGAGAATAGAGAAAAATTCTTGAACACCCAAGATCTTGGCAAAAATGACCCTACTGTCTGCAGAGTATGGCACTTTTCGATGAGATCTCCGGTGTGCAAGAATGTATTTTGTTCTCCTATTGTCTAATTTTGAATTATTGTTACCTTATTTTAATTCGATTGTTATCTAGCTATATATACATATATATATACATACAACTAANCCTAAGGCATGTGCTGAACGTTATCTTTGCCTTGGGCTCTCTGGATTCCTGTCATATTGTATTATGCTTTGCAACGGGAATGTAGTGGGCCTATCCTCCATCTTTGACTATTCAACAAGGAACCAAAATGGACCCAGCTTTCGCGCCAAAAATGCAAATAAGCCAAATCCAGGGGGTTGGGGATACGCTCAAAAGAAACAGTTGTTGCAGTTGTTTCGTGATATCTCCATAGCAACTGAACAGGAAGCTTTTGTTAAAAAAGATCAGCAAATGAAAAATGGCGGCCACATTGGAGCTGCTCTGAAAGTTATCGAAGTGAAGTTGACAAAATTGCTATGAGAAGTCAGCGAAAATGAAAGTAAGAGACCTAAGTATCACAAAGAGATATCGAGAAACAGTTGAAAGATGGGGGCAGCCAGATATCACAAGGAAAAGGGTAATAATCGCACCATTGATGTCCGAGGCTCCTGAGAGGGATGTCGACCTACGGCCTGTGCTGCCTCAAAATAATGGAGATGATGGTTCGCAACGGGTTTCTAAATATGCTGAAGAGATTGATATGTTGTTCAAACAAATTAAAATTGAAGGTATGAGTTATTTCATAACTTAATTTCGATAAATCGATTGTCCTAGTAGGTAATTTAAACTTTAAAAAAAAAATGTCTATCGCTGTCTGGTGGCAGCTTTTTTCTCGTCAATACATGTTGTGGCCAAAAGATTTATTCTATCTATCTGTTACTGTACAGAACCCAATATACGGGTATTACGCACAAAATGAAGATAATCCAATCTTAAATCGGTTAGAAAACGGTTATGATAGCTGGTTTTATTTTGGTTGCCTGTGATAACAATTCCTTTCCACGCAAAATTAGTTGTTAAAGGCCCACAATGTTTCGGTTCAGGCAGCGGCGACGCCAGCGAAGTGGGGGGGGGGGGGTAAATGATTATGGGGGTCCGGGGGTGCGGTGAAGTCCCAGGAATCTTTTTCAGGGCCACGCCCTTCAAACCTTAGGAAAATGCCCTTTTTAGATATAGAGATACGCGTGCCCCTTTTAGATATAAATACAACAGATGAAATCATTGATATGCATGTGTGAGAAACGAGATTGAATATTGACCTACCTCTACCCTCCAGTTCGTGTGGTATTTTTGGACGAATCCAAATTACCCCCCCCCCCCCATACACCCCTGTGGCTCCACCACTGGGTTCAGGTTTAATCATTTTGAAACTAATATAAACGTGCAAAGTTGTTCTCTCTGTTGCAGATGAGATGAGTTAATGAAACTCATTTTGAAGAGCCACTGGAACCCTTAGCTGCATTTTTTCCCAGAAAGACGCTAAAAAGTGTCAAAGCTGGGTCCGTTAGTTGAAAAATGCTGATGCCATGAAAACGTAAGTATTGAAGAGCGAGTAAAGCGAGCAGCGATTAAAAACTACTATTCTATAGCTTGAGAGGTGTTAAAAGTAGTGGCATAAATTTCTTGCTATGGGCCTCTTAAACATGACATATTTTGGATTTAAAAACCCCTGGACAGAAACTAACAACTGTCTTTGACAAGGGCCAATCAGAAAATATCCCGGTTCCCTGGTGGACCAGTCAGCCACTGTATTCTCTGTGACAACATTCAGATTTTTCCAAATCTGTACAGGTACTTATTTCATCAAAAATAACCTCGATTTTATTATAGGTGAGGAAGAAAACAACAAGAAACTCCAAACTCTATCGCAAGACTACTTGGAGTACAAAATTTGGATTAATAAAGAAAAGCAAATGAGGCAGGATTTGAATTCTATTGGTTTAAACACAAAGTGGCTTTTGAACAAGAGTGAACGAACAGCATTGGAGGAGAGAGTTTTGGAAAGGCTGCTGCCCCAGAAAGAAGAATCTGTTCATGAAGTGGATGGTTTACAGGTACATGGTTATCAATTCGATCAATATCCTTTTTACGGATGGAATTGCAATATGTATGTATGTATGCAAGCAAAGTGTATATGTATGTATGTCTATTACATAGTTGTATGCACAATCTAGACTCACCACATAGTCCCAGTTATTGCAACAACAACAACAACAACAACAACAATTCTTGAAAAAAGGGAGCCTTCTAGTGATTTGAAAACTTATATTTTAAATTAAGCCAAAAGTTTTGGCAATGCAAAGTTTTGGACAAATATGTAATTTGTTGTTTTTGTATTTTCTAAATGTGATCTGGCTCTGTTTGCATTAACAGTATTCAGTTTGTATTCGCATTTTAAAGAGCTACATGAATGTTCATTTTCCTCCCACAGGAACAAGAACCTCCTAAACGCCTGACACCGCTACCATTAACAAAAGCACAAGAGCGTTTATTGCCATTGCTACAGCAACCAATGCCTGTGGCACTCGCAATCATTGCGCGATACTGCCACACCAATAAGCTACGACTAGTTGATCTTTATACCCAAGTTGATAAAGATAAAAACTGGCATATTTCACGGGCAGAATTACGTAAACTTGTGAGACAGAATGAGATTCCTGTAACTGATGGTCAACTGGAAGAAATGATGATAGCACTGGATATGAATGATAATGATCAGTTGGAATATAAAGAGCTTGCGCAAGGTGTTGAGGCCTATAGAATCGATTTTAGGTAGGTACTATTGAGCATAGGTCCCAAATCTTTAAAAGGAAACTACTGCTTAATTTATATTTCAACTCATTTGAGTATGTGACATCATCAAATTTCTAAATTGTAAACCAGTAGAGCGACAGACTTGTGCTTGATACCATCTTGTAGACATTCATAAACTGTGGTTTTCTTGAAAATTATTCTATGTTTCCTCAAAAAGTTTAGAAATTACCATGGTGTTAAGTTTTTTTCAAGATTGTTCTTGAGTTCTTGAAAAAGAAGAAAAATTCTCTAATTCTGAAAATATTGAAGATTTCAGGAAAGTCCAACAGTAGAATTTTAGCAAAGTAGCTAAAGCTCCTAAATTCATGCCATTCAATTGAAAGAAATAGGGCATAAACTTTCGTAACCTCTTGCATTTGATACTGGGGGGGGGGCTTAATAGAGAGGGAGGCAGAAATAATTGGAAAATTTTGTCGTGGTTTTGGGCCTTTGAAGGTTTCTTGAAGGGGCTTTATCGAGAGAATCCCTCATAACTTCAGAACGGAGTGGCTGATTTCAGTCAGATGAATTTAAATTTACTTGAACATGTCCACTATTAAATAATATATTTGCCAGTATTATTGTCTTGATATTCAGGGAGCAGTGGCCTTTTAAACAGGGATTGTTTTGTCTTTACTCACTTGGTATTCAAACATTTATAGGTGGCAAAGAGTAAGAGAACTAATGGGGATCCAGGGAGATCACACAAATCCAAACGAAGTGAAATCTTCAACGAAGGACAAAACATTGAGAGAGCACAGTCGCAGTGCAAAAAGAGGATCTGCGAGGGTGGCGAAGCATGCTGATGAAGACTTGGACGATGAGGGAGATTCTTTCTTGGCCCTACTTCAGCTTCCAGAGGTGGATCAAAATGATACCAGTGATTCAATTGCTTCAAAGGTACAGTAAAAACACTCACGGGAGACGGTATCTTTGGGAGTAAAATGATAGGGATGTTATGTTATGAGAAAAAAATTGGGGACATAATTGCGGGTCAGTATTTTAAATAGGGAACCCATAATTCTGTTTCACTGAACTGAGATTTGAGAAATTATTTTCACGCAGACACCGTGCCCACCTAAATTAGGCTGTCCTCGTTACAAACTTGGAGCTCCCCGGTGAAAATTTGACAATTTTTTCGATCACCAGAACCCTGGCAAACATCTGACTTCTCATCGGGACACTTCGACGGGGGTGTATTAAGGACCCTTGCTAACTACGATCCTTTGCGCTCCGAATGAAAAGCAAAACAAAAAGAACCCAGGCCAGAAAGGACTTTCATATCATATGAAAGTCGACTTTAGGGTCGCAAAGGATCATGGTTAGCGATGGGTCTTTTACCATATATTTTGAACAGAATAGTGTAACGCTTTATTTACCAATCCAGGCTCGCGAAATACGCATGAAGAAACATAAAGACAGAAAAAAACGCGAGAAACAGAAACAAAAACCAATGAAAAGCACAGGCTTCTTGCCATCAACAATCAAAGGCATAACTGGTCAGAGGAAAGACAGATATGCTGAAAAAACTGTCAATCATGCCAACGATTCTTTGGACCTGATGCACACCAATGGCATACCAGTAAAAGAGACTGCAGTCAAGCGAGGTATTAAGATTAAGACGATTGTCAATTTCGCCTTTCAGTAAGGTCGAAATATTTTTCACGCACTCAGTTGTTCATATTTCTTTAAGAAATTGAAAAGTTGCGTTGAATTGTGAGCAATAGGATACTTTCGTGTTTTTCCGTTATCTCTGTGGTTTGGTTCCCTGTGTTTTCATAGTGATGCTGTGCTGCACTTTTAACATCTGCAAAATATATATCCCAAAAGTTGGGTTTCTAACAGGATAGAGCCTTAACCTGTTTTTATCATGTTACATACTGTTTCTATTCTGATTAGTTAATTAGATTGTAAGTTATGTAAATTTTGAATAGTAGGCTTTAATTAGCAGTAAATTTCCGATCTTTATTTTAGCTTACTATAGATAAATAGATGATGATGATGATGGTGGGCGAAAAGCCCGGGGGGGTACATAACATGTTGAGAGTACGGGTATGTGCCGCCCATATGGGTGGGTTTTTGAGACGAAAATTCTCTAAACAAAGTTCATTTTTTGGCAAATTTTCCTTAGACATGGGTCGGTTTGGCTGAAATCGGCAAAAATCGTTCAAAATGGGTAGTTTTCCGCTAAAATTCATCATAAAAGTAGGTACGAAGGCGAATTTTGGCAATTAGAAGAGGGTAGCTTTCTGAAAACCGGGCGGCAGACCCCCGTACATCCACAAGTCGTGTACCCCCCCCCCCGGGCGCAAAGTAAGAAGGAATGAAAACTAATGTGCGCTGAAGGGAGGCCAAAGACACAGATAGCCCTGGAATCGAGGTTGGCATTCGTCTCAATTCACTAACAATAAAATTCTTCTTTTTCAGTACTGCTGTTCCCGTTCGACAAACCAGTTCAAGACTGTATCTCATCAATACGTCAACCAGGTTTAAGCCTCATTTCAATGTCTGATTTGAAAAGGTGGAGAGAAATGAAAGGGATGAACGAAAACGCGACTGACAGCGATGATTCACGGGGTAAAAGGTGGAGGAGCAGAAAGCGAAGGAGTAAGAGGTATGGATGTATCATGCTACACTTAAAGACCCATAGCTAACCATGATCCTTTGCGGTCCTAAAGTCGACTTTTCTGGCATAGGTTGTTTGTTTTGTTCCTTATTCGCGCAAAGGATCATGGTTAGCAATGGATCGTTAAATAGGCCTTTGCAACCGGCATGATTTGTGAACACACCCTTTTGTGGTCTCTTTGTTGTCGCCATGTTTAGTGGTTTACTAAAATGGCTGACAATAAAGAGGTAGCACGTGCACGGCATGCCGGTTACAAAGGCCCCCTTTAACGGCATTATGGCAGATCTTTGTTTACTATTCAAATGACTACAATTATTAATAACAGTATACTACTCTTTATTTTATTGAAAGAAATTTTGGCTAGTCTGCACTTTGGCGGACCAGCTTTCAATATCGGCAAGTTATGTGTCATGGGGTAAAGATCAGGGTTGGGTTTTAGAAAAGTGATTTTTAGGGTTAGTTAGGGTAAGGTAGAGTTGAATAAGGGTTAGTAGGGTATTTGGTCAAATAAGTTCTCAAGAGATATGACATAAAGCTGGTCCGCTAAAGTGCTGTCGTCCCGAAATTTTTAAGTACTTTACTGTAATTCTGCTGTTGACCCTTTTGATATCTTAATTATTTTCAAAATTACAGCGAATCCAAATTTAAGCCTGTTTCAGATTGTGACGTCATCAAATTTCTAAATCGTAAACCAGAAGAGCGACAGACTTCCGACAGACAGACTTCCTTGCGAATAGCCCCTCATAAACAACGAACGGCTATATCTAAAACTTTAATTTCAATTTGATTTGATTTGATTTCAAATATTTAAGGAGGGTAGCCCTTCAGCAATACTGATTTTCAAGGGGCCCTCCATTACAAAATTTACATAAATTAAAATACTATTATGACCTAAAATAACCTAATACAATTCAATTAATTCAATTCAATTCAATATATGGATTTTATATGAATTTTGATGTGTTGTTTTCTTCCACAGAGAACAGAATCCATTCTGGCCTGATTCAACAAGCCCTTTACAATCATTTGAGGACAATGGAAGGCATACACCTCTCGAAAGTATATTCAACGTTATCAAAACACCATAAGCAACGTTAATGTAAATATGACTTTTTTGTATCAGATAAATTTTTATACTAATTACGGAATACATACTACTGTAGAATATGCAATACGAAATATTAAGTGTCTCAACAGACGATAACGCTAAAGATGGCAGCCGTGCAAAGCATGCTGGTAAAAAGCTCCCTGACGACCACCTAACGACATAAGAATTTTGGTCTGCCGTTTCGACTAGCTAGCTGTGGTAAAGTTCGGGACAAGGAACCATTGTAAATAAATAGGAAAATTTTGTAATTCGAACGCGAATCTTTACTTACAACTTCAATTCTAATAATAATATACTTTTTCTGTATTGGAAAGGTTTCCTTTTGAACCAAATTGCATTCGAATTCAAGGTCGATTCGAATTCAAGCTAGCTAGTCGAAACGGCAGACCAGAATGTTTACGTCGTTAGGTGGTCGTCAGGGAGCTTTTATTAGCATGCTTTGCAGCAAAGCCACAGCAAAGCACAACAGAGTCTTTGGAGCCGCCATATTTAGCATTATTGTCTATTCTCTAGCATGGGCGTCAAATCTTTGAAAAAAGATTTCACAAATGGTTATTGCATCTTGCTTTTGATTTAATGGCTTGAAAGGAACTTCCGGTACCTTGCTATTATTGCTCATGGACGATTTTTGATACTTTGATTTGTTTCAGCCAGTTTTGAGGTTCTGACGTCATCAAAATGCTAATTCATAAACCAGAAAAGCTACAGATTTCTGCTCACCGCTATATTGTAGACATTCATAAACTATGATTGTCTTGAAGATTGTACCACTTTTCCTTTATTGATTTAAGATTTACGATGATCTTAATTTTTAGTCCTTCCTTAAGCCTGGTTTGGAATAGATCACTTGCTTTCGCTAGGTATTGTTGACTTTTGTAAACAAATAAGTTGGCGACGCTTTGGGAACAGCCTCAAAATTTGTTCGGCGACAAGTCACCGACAGCATCCCTGTGTGTCGCTGACGCAGCAAACTTTCTATCTCAGCGACCGGCTAGAGCGACAGCAAAAAACATTGGCGACCTTTGGAAACACTGATTTCAAAGACACAGCGACAGGTATATACCAGAATGCATTGCGAATGATTGGCGTTAACATAGAAATATGGTGTTCCCATAGAAATGTTTTACCGCCGGAAATTACGGTGTTCTCGCAAAACTCAGCGACAGCTAGTGACAATGGAAATAACTCTTCCAATGACGGTTAGCGGACCAAGTACCAAAACTTTAGCGACGGACAGTTCCTCGTTGGCACTCCTTCGCAGTGGAAAAGTTTAGTCTGTACGCAGGCTACGACAGACAGCGACGTATTAGAAACCATGCTTCAGGCTCGGTTCAGACTAGAGTAAACACACAAGTTAGAAAATGCATTAGAGATACGACTGAAAAAAGCGTCCAAATGATTTGTTTTCTCAATTTGAGATTTTGTATGTGCCTTTGAACGGATATGGATTGAATAAAAAATTTGGAAATGATGAGTGATTGAAAAGAGTTTAGAAAATGCATTGTCCCAATTCTAACTTGTTTTTACTCTAGTGCGAACCAAGCTTCGGAAAGCAGCAAGACCTGAAGTTTCCTTGATAAATGTTGATAAATGTTACCTGGTGTGGAAAGTTTGAAAAATTGCTTTAACGTCAGTTTTCAATGCTAGTTCCTCCGCAGTAACCCCGCTATGGTCTTGCTTGTCGACCAATTTGTAATCAAGTAAAAGCGCCTTCACCACCTCAGTTCTTCCGGCAGCTGAAGCAAAATGCAACGCTGAAAAACAACAAGAAGGTAACATTATTTGGTTGCGATTTAAAGCAATGGGATGCAACTGTGTTTAAAGCAAATTGCGCTCAGATTGAAGCAAATTAATCTTGAGTGTTTCTTACTTTCTGTAAAAAGAAAGTTTATCATTCTTCTCGCTCCTTGCATGCAGGAAGGGAAAGTTTGGAGGAACTGCTCGAATCTATGCCATTTTTAGACTGAGATTTTTATCGAATATAGATGTTTGCAAATCCTACAAATTTCAGGCACCTGGGAGCTGCAGGGCTGGCCCGTAGGCTTATGCCTACCGTAGGACCATTCTCTGAAGCCATTCCGGAATTTTTTACTATTTGTAGAGTCCCGAACAAAAGATATATTAGAAGGCTTGAAGACCCGTTGCTAACCATGATCCTTTTTGCGCCGAATGAAAAGCAAGACAAAGAGAATCAAGTCCAAAAACGACTTTCAAAATTCACATAACACGAAAGTCGGCTTTGGCGGTGGCGCCACGAAGGATCATGGTTAGCAATGGGTCTTTAAAAAAGCCTATGTGAGCAATTTATATCTGTTCCGTATGAGCCTGTATAGTTTTAGCTTATGTAAGCGATTTTCTATTTGTCCCATGGCTCATTACCAAAAAGCACAAATATCCCAGCGCCTTATAGCCTGACTCACAGATCCTCGTTTGGTCTGTGAGTCAGGCTAAGCACCTTTCAGTTCTTCAACAAATTAAATTGGCATGTGATCCTCTTAAATGTCATTGCTGGAATTTTCAATATTCAATCTATAGCTGTTGGAAGCAGTCTATCTTATTAGAAGCACAATAGGGGATATGACATTTCTACAGCATGATGAATCAGACGAGTCTTTGGATATGAATTAAATAACCCTGTGTGGCCGTGGACTCATGCTGCCCCTTACAAAACAAAATTTGCATCAAATTTGAATTCTAATGTTCGGATAATTCTCCTACAAATCCATGGTGTGAATTAGAGCACGGCTAGCCCTGCGATCATGCTCTTATGAAAGAGGTATTGAGATATGTGCAGTAAGCTAGGAAATAAAGGAACATTGTCTTTTGTAAATATGCACAAGAGAGTCTGGATAGGCCTGTGAATTGTCACGAGCAGTTGCTGGGTCACCATATCGACAACAAACACCGATCATGTTTATTCCTAAGTTATTCAGAACATTTCTTTCACTTGCTACGTATTTCTTGTTTGTTGCTGATCCATAGGTTTTCAAGAAAACAAAGAACAGATGACTCTGCTCGAAGGTGCAAGGTTCAAATTCATAAATTTGAAATTAGCCAATGAAAATCTCCACGTTCCACCGCTTGTTGCTTTGTTCAAACTTTCAACATACACTTACAACTTCGCTTTATCCGGAAAGTGGGGTTGTTACATCATGGTTACATCAAGCTGTTTTTAGTAACGAAATATTTCGCTAAATCGCTAGATATTTTCACGGTTTCACATGCCACTGCTCACACAAAATCGTCAGATCAGACCAGAAATAAATGAAGTTCTAAGTTGTGCTCTTTCTTGGTGTTCATTTGACGATTGTTGTGATCAGTGTAAGATATAGACTGCTAGCGAATGAATTTGTTGCTTTATTTTCATGGCCTATGCAACTGAGAGCCTACACGTCTTTTTTATAAGAAACTTGGATCAGGCCATAGTACTAAACGTTTCTTAATTGAACATGAAAATTTACTAACACAAAATTGAACCAAAGCCATCCTTTTTGAAGGATTTGGTTATTCAAAGTGAAGGAAATATCTACCACATCTGCCAAGCATCTGTCCATAATATTTTGTCAAGGATTTGACACACTTTTATTATTCCAGTCTGGTCACCCTGAAAGCAGCTGGCATCATTACATAGCAACAATTCTGAGGTCCTGTAATTTGAAATCGAGCAGTTGAGAGCCTATTAGATTACTGTATAGTTGAGCTGTCTTACCAGATCGCCCTTTATTATCCACAGCTCCTACGTGAGCCCCATGAGATACCAGCAGATCGATTGCTTTTAGGTGTCCTTCCTGAAAATGAAAACGAAATATGTTAGATCCAAAGAGCAAACAAGGTGCTCTACATACCAAAACTATTTGCTTTATTTGTTCACCGGCCAATGGCCACAGCAACACATTCAAAAACGAGTTTTGCAGTAAGCAGTTTCAGAAGACAAAAATAGCAACCATATAGTTTAACGCAGAGTTTTTAATGGGACTTCGTTGCGCGTTTCGAATGCGCGTTTCAGGGCAGGAACTTCAGATCGCCTTTTTCACCGATCAGTTTCATGATTTCAATTCAATTTTACGAGGAAAAGTTTCCCGAAAGATTCTCATTTGTTCAACTTGCCTCCACTTCCCCAGACATGCATTAAAGTAAATCATGTTCTTCATAACAGGGTCATCATTCCTAACCTAATTTTTTAATTTTGCCTATCACCAATTAGTTGCATAATTTCAATAACTTTTTATGAGAAGATTCTCAAGACCATCAGGTTACCTTTACCCGCCCTGACATTGACATCCCCCAAAATGTATATTCTTTCTTCTTTTCATAAAGTAACACAGTTCTTAAATTTATTTAAGCTTATCAAAATCAGATATAGATAAGATAAACTTGAATCAACAGTGAACCGACGTTTCGGTGCAATGTGCGATCAATTAAAATACTGCCGTAAAGAACTTCAAAGGCTGTGTAAGCAATTTCTGGCAATGGTAAAGTTTAGCAATCTTTTTCCTTTCTGAATTTAGTTCCTTAGTAACATCTAAACAAACAAAATGTGGGCTGATCCCAACCTCGTTCCCAAATGTTCTTACGTCATACGCTAATCACGAAGCTGAGTGAACAACAGTAGAGCAATGAACTACCTTTAGAGGGAGAACAACATAGAGGTAGAGCAACGAACTCACTCTGGAGACGAGATTGGGCTGATCCGTGACAGTGACTTACCTTCGCCGCATAATGTAGCGGGACCATTCCATTTGATGCCGCTTGGACATTTAAATCGAATTTATGTTCTGTGATGATAAATTCCAACGATGCCAATTGTCCAGATTGGGAAGCAATGTGCAGACTTGTCCTTCCCAGATTGTCTCTTTCGAATACATTGGCCTTAAAAAAAGAAAACATCATACGATTCGGGTTGGTAAACAGTTTGCTATCCCCGCTAAATCGTAGTTTCTTTATGGTATCAGATCTGAACAGTGTGGTGCACTATAACATTGCAAAAGTAAGACACCTAAAAACAGGAGATATCATTTTCGAAGTTAAAAAATTAGCAGATTTTTTCGCGAGTAATTTCTCAGCTGAAATTTATTTTGAAATAGATTTGAAAAGGTCATGCGCATTTCAGAAAATTTAAAGCTGAACATTCTTGTCCCCGTCGCTGCAAAGATGTATCCAAATTACAAATAAAATATTAGAATTTACGTTTAACCCTCAATGACATGAGAGGCCCAAGATTTCTAAAATTGACTGAACTGTTTCTTCACCACAATGTTTCAAACATTGAGTATATTCTACGAAAACATCGACAGAATCTAAAATTTACCACGAGATCCGGGTGGACAAGAGTGGCATGTTATGGTAAGACAGGGGACGAGAAACTGAGGTATTTCCTGCAGTTCTCTCACAAAGATCTTCTTCTTTTTTAGCAAACGTTTATAACATATTCAAGCATTCAAATGACAGTTTTTGATTGGGTCAGTTTTGATCCAAGTCGCCTTTGCTACTGTATGTTATTATGATAGGCATACCATACCTTGTGTACCTGGATGAACAGTTGGGCAATATTAACATGGCCAAATCTCAATGAATCCATCAAAGGAGTAGAGCCACATGAATCTTTCATATCAACTTCGTACTGGCACCTATAAAGTAGAAACAATACCTTCACAACTAGTGAATGTGAGCATATGAGTCGAATCTTCAAAAACATGATTGTTGATTCATCTTTCGTTTGATGTAAGGGCTTGAAAGGAACTTCAGCTACTTTGCTACTTTGTTCATTGGCAATCTTTGATATTATTTTCAGAATTACAGAGTCTTCTATGTTTCAAATAGTTTTGCGGCTGTGACGTCATCAAATTGCTAAATCGTGAACCAGGAAAGCTGCGGATTTTTACTTACCACATGTGGGGCAAATATAGCATTTTGCTCGTCAGTGGTGGAGGAGAGCGTAGGGCCTGGTGGGGCAATTCCCCCACCACTCAGTATGTTAAAAAATGGCCTGGCTAAAAATTTCCCTCAACATTGATTTCAGCAAAATCCCAGCACAAAAAGAAAGGAAAAGTGGTATTCATTGTATGCTCACCTATCTAGCAGAAACTTGGTTGCTTCAAAATGACCATGCATAGCTGAAAATCATAAATTAAACCATTTATTCAATAGACCTTTTAGCTATTCTACAAAAGAGTTTGGATCGAGTGATATTTTTTATACATTTGTACAGGAATGGTTCAATTGAGTGGCGTTAGAGCTTCTATCACTTTTGTTCACATTCGAAAATTCTACGAAGTGTATAAAAATATCGTTTGATTCAAACTCTATTTTAGAATAGCTCTATTTTAGGTCTATTGTTGTAGATAAAACAGAATCTGTTAAAATAACTGTTATTTTAAGAAATGGAGATTTGGGACTTTAGAAGTTTGTCTTTTTTAAGTTTAAATATTTGCTAATTTGTTTCAGGCCAATCCAACCAAATCTTTATATTTGTGACACAATTTAAAACAATCAACAATGCAACAATTGTTTTCAAGGATATTTTCAAACATTTTCTGTTGAAATTTATTTTTTGAGAATCTTACGATCTTACGTAGATGCATGTGAGTAACCTTCTCAAAGAAGATGATCATGGAAAATTTAAATTAATTTAAAAAGTTCATACCTGCTGTGTGTAGTGGACTTCTTTTGTTCTTGCTGGTTGCTTTCCATGATTCTTCTGAGTTTACAAGCAGTGTTTTCAATATCCCAATGTCTCCTTCCCTAATGAGTTACAGAAGTGGCATAATCAATTTTGTAATCTACAAAAAGGCCAATGATTTGTATCTTACACAGCAAAGACTCTTAATAATTGTTCTCAAAAAATAAATTTCAACAGAAGATGAAAAAGAACTACTGTAAATTTTCAAGCACTTTTAAATGACAAATAAAATATTTTACCTGACGGCAAGGTGAAATGAATTCCAACCATCTTTATTGACTCTCTCTACTTTTGCACCAAATAATAACAAAGTTGTCACCACTTCAATGTTTGACTTTGTACAAGCAAGCATCAGTGGAGTCCTGAAAATGAAAAATATTTTATAGGTTCACCAAAGAAGATCTTAAATCTGTTCAAACGTCAAACAAGTTTACTATCCTTTTAAATGCTAAATTGAAAGAACATTTTTCGACAGAATCATATTTACAACATTCTTCAGGCATGTGTAACTTCCCTGCTCTTTCTCTTGCAATTGGTACTTTCCACTTGAGAATGGAATTGTCCCCTTTTAGTATGAAGATAAATGCTGCCAAAAATGGGTAAGAATGAATTATTCTTTCATACCAGTCTGCCCTCTTGAGAGCATCAACTTGAGCCCCATGTGACAACAGCACCTTGACACAATTAACATTTTCATTCTGCGCAGCATCATGGAGTGCTGTTTTACCATCAATGTTATGGTGCTCAATCTCTGCTGAATTTTCCAACAAAATGGAAACAATGTTTTCATGTCCATATCTTGATGCTAAAATCAATGGTGTATCTCCTGACTTCTTGTAAACATAGTTGATCAGCTCTTGATCAAATGACGATTCAGTTAGAAGTTCCCCAAATTCCTTCTCATTTCCTTCCACAGCATGCCTTAGACATGGTATTCTGGTATATTTTGTTTTGTCAATCTTGAAGCTTGTTGACATTATTAAAGAAGTTCGCTCTTTCCTCCGGTGGTGTCTCTCCTTCTCTTTGTTCTTTATCTAAAACATCACAGCTGTAAGGAGGGGCATACAAGTTAAGCATCCTATTTCAATATGTGGTAAAGTTTAATTGGATGAGTTCTACAGTGATCTAGAGTGATCACAAATTGCGATTAAGGAGTTAGATCAATAAATTAAAAGCTTCTAAATCTACTCTACTGCATTAAACAAAAGACTTCTTACCGAAGAAAGGCAAAGAGCAGTGTGGAAAGTAAGGACATGTCTGTCTGGGCACTTACGGTATCAATGCTTTGAGTAAAATAACCTCTTACCGAACAATTAGGTGATCAAATATAATAACAGTGACGAAATTCAAACAAACTGGAAGGCAAACTTTTTTAGCTCAATCGATGCTAAAACAGCATTTCATTTAAAACCCCTTTCTTTACAAGTGCTTCTAAAGCTGCATTGATTTATGGATTACATTGTTATATGTCTTCAAAAGAAATATAACACATTGCTGTACTCACGTGTGAACTTTGTGGGGCTCTTCCGTGTTCCACTTCCAAGTAATTCTGCCAAATTTTATTTTCTTCGTATTGGAACACCAGAATGAGGCTGCAAATAATTTCTGAAACGAGACTTTTTCAAAATGCTTGCAGCCTCGTACCCAATTTAAGGTCAGATCAACAGAATTTGGAACTAAGGAAGTTTGCTAGCAAGCAAGAACGAGAGCAAGAAGAAAGGAAATCCAGCAAAATGTCGCTGTACAAATGGCCTTTCCCTGACAAAATTGGTAGAGCATGGCATATGAAGAGCTGTCTGACAATGTTTACAGTTGGAATGTTTAGCAAGTTTATGCTAAGTTAGTATGTTATGTTTCAAAAGTTTTGAAATTAAAATATTGATTGGTATGGACATGACATCACATGGTCCTAAAAATATTCAATTACAATTGAATAAAAGTTCAGGGCAGTCTATTAAATATTTTTCTGCAAGGGAAAGGCCCTTGCCGTTCTAGAAGCCATACTTACAAGCCAAGGAAACAATGAAAAAATACAAGAAATAGTTTTAACAAAAAATTAAATAACAAGGTTTAAGACTACCAGACCTGGCCCCTCAGATACAATGCTCTTTGCAAATTTCTCTCTGGAGAAGAGGACAATAGAAGCAAGAGAAAGCCACTGTGTGCACTTGCTGTTCTGATAATCACTCTGTTCTCCTCCGAACTTGCAGCTTTTTTAACGTTACACACCTCTTTGGTTTATTTTACTTGCAACAATGCATAATAGACCAAAGAGACCAAATGGTTGTTGCTTTCAACCCTATACTCAGATTTTAATGTGAAAACCTGACCCAATCATAATCAAAATCATAATTTTCTTTTCTAGAAATAGCAAACCATCTAACAATTCATAATGAAGAAAATTTAGTATTACACGCTCTCAAGAGAAAGAAAGAAACACCGCTCATCACTTTATCAAACCACAGCTCATGCTTAGATGATCCTGTTCTTTGGGGTATGATTTTGTTGTTTCTCCGCACAGTATTTTGACTGTAGATTGTAAATATATTTCTCTTCGGGACTGAAGGTGATTGCAAGTTACTAGCACTGGCTGCTATGAACACAAGAAATAATGTAACTCGCTCAAATTTATACTTTGAAAGTTTTGGCGTAGCTAGTATTGAAATGATAAAATAAGGTTTTTTAGCCCAGGTATTGCTTACCGATTGGAAACTGTTAAAATGTAAGTTTGCTGTCCAATCAATGATTTGTAGTGTCGTAAAGTTCATCAGTAGTGTCTTAAGTAGTTTGTTATTGTAAAATTTTAATTGAATAGAAAAAAATGATTGGGATCAAAAAGTCAAAATAAATCTACCTGATTGTGAATAGCCCATTTTTAGCTGTTTACCAAATTCCTGATTTCAGAAGGAAATAATGCGCTTAAAGAATTATGAGAAAAATCTTGAAAATTAAGTTGAAGCCTCGATAACATGATGGGTTTAAAAGTTTACAAATTGTTTGCAACTGCTCTTTCTCTGTGATTTTTCAAACAGTGGATACATTTTTCAAATCCACCCGGTAACAGCCTCCGCCTTATACCCATAGTCACCATCAAGCTTTTAAGTCCAGTTTCAAAAACAGTTAAGTGATATTTTCCCATCACTTTAGGAATGTTGCATTGGAAAACTTTGAAGTCTCCAAGATCATTAAGATGGTCACTTGGTGCCAGAGAGCTGCTATTCACAAATTCATTATTCTCTTGTGTATTTAGTCATGGAAAGGTAAACTTTTAGACTTTATATTTCAAATCCTGATTTTACGCCTAAAGTTTTCATTGATTAGAATTATCACATTTTCAATTTTCTTTATTTTTTATCAAGAGCATCTTAAAGTCAAACTGACATGAACTGGACTTGCATAAATAAGTCAGCCTTTTTTACACTGACAACACTGAAAGTTCTATCCAAGTGTTCAAGAAGAAGTGCACATAAACATCTATTCCTTGGGGGGATTTGACTGTCTTTCAAAATTCCTTTACATAAGTCAGGCTTTGCATTGGTGAGATCATTTTCCCCAGCCAGAAAAAATATGTATAAGGCTCACTGCATTGGCTCTACACAACAAGGACAGATTTTGTAAAAATATCATCAGCTGCTTTTGAAAAAAATGCCATTTCAAAACGATTAGCGGTCAAAGACAAAGAGAATCTCTCGAGCAACAAATCAAAACAAATGAAGCAGCAAAAGATGCTGTGAAACCAGTATGGCTAACTATCGCGTTGTGCAAGCGAAAAGGGGTTTTTAAGTGAAGTAATGAGCGTATATCGAAACAAATAGAATATGTCTAATAATTGTCTCATGGGTTTTATTTATTTGATCCAGAAGCTGAGCAGAAGGCGTTACAATTCTCGTATACTTAGGGTGTAACTAAAACAATTATTACTCAGCTTCTGAATTAGATAAATATAATCCGCGAGGCAGATGTTTAGATATATCCTTCTTCTTTCGATATATACTCTTGACTTCGCTTTAAAACCCCTTTTCGCTTGCACAACGCAATAGTTAGCCATACTGGTTTCACGGCATCTTTTGCGGCATCATTTGTTTTGAATTGTTGCTTGAGAAAATTCTCTTTGTCTTCGAGTGCAAATCGCTTTGAAATGGCATTTTATTCAAAAGCAGCTGATGCTATTCTTACAAAATCAGCTCTTGTTGCTCTAAGAATTTAAGATTTCATACTTTTGCATTGTTCTTTCTTTTCAGGTCATTCCAGTAGTGAGAGGTAGGTTGTGTAATTTACTCAAGATTAATAATTTTCGTTGAAACCTTACTAACATATTTATTTTCTAATATATTACCTAGCTAAAGCACCAAAGACATGTGAATTTCAAAATGACGATAATAAGATTGCCAAAAGTTTCACGGTTGCAAATTGTTGCTGTCTGAAATTATCATACTGCATTGGTCAATTTTTGCACGAAGCATTTTTAAAGTTTAATTTTGATTTGAAGGAGAATGGATATTGACATTTGTATCAAAGGTTGAGCAGCTAGTGTTTTAAGATAAATTTCTTCCATTTAGGGGATGGAGTTTACCAAAGAGGTATGGATTATGCTATAGAGAAACTGAACATTGGAGACTGGGTTCATATTTTTCCTGAGGGTATGACTCCTTTATTTTATGTGAGAGTTGCAGGCAGGGCCGTAGGAAGCATCTTAAACTTGGAGGGGCACGACACTTCAAGGGCACTTTTTTCCTTAAGCTAGAGGTGCATTTCCTCAAACAAAAAAGGGCAATAGACCATTTCGCAAAAGAGAAAAAAGACTGAGGAGAGCGCAATCAATTCCGACAGCCTTAGTAACAGTTGGAAATCCGGGGAATCCTCTCCTCTGCAGCGTTGGCTGCAAGGCTTGCGGGTCGGTCGTGCAGCTCTACAAATTTGAATGATTTTGTATTTATTTACTATTTCCAAGAGTTATATGGTATTTGTTTACCATGGTAAGTGCTTTCCCAGCATTATTGAGTGGTTTTATCATCATTTCGCCCATTTCTGAGTATACTTAGAGCCATTTTTTGTTGACGTAGTTTCCTTCGAGTTTGAGGCGGCTTGGTTTTAGGCCAAACTGGCCTCTGATGAAGTTTAGCTCTTTACTGGAGTAATTAACAGTTATTTTGCAATACAACTCGACAGCAAGCAATTTTTAGAATCCTATAAAGCACAATAATGAAACTGTGTATCGTTTAGCCCTAATATACAAACCATAATAGGCCTAACTGAACTCCTTGTCAAGGACCTCGACCCCTTCAAACTCGAAGGAAAACAACTCAACTAAAATGGCTCAAATTAATCTCAGAAATGCGCGAAATGATGATAAAACGACTCAATAATGCTGGAAAATCACTTACCATACTAAAACATGCCAAATGACTCTTGGAGAAAGTAAATAAATAGAAAATGATTCGAGTTTGTACAGCAACACAACTGTGCCACACCGATTTCAGTTGATACTGGCGAGGAGAGGATTCCCCAAATTTCCGACTTGTTACTAAGGCTGTCGGAATTGACTGCGCTCTCCTCAGTCTCTTTTCTCTTTTGCGAAATGGTCTATTGCTCTTTTTTTCAAAATCTTGGGGGGGCTCGTGCTCCCAGTGCCCCCCGGTTCCTACGTCTCTGGTTGCAGGCAGTCTGTCCCCCATTGTCTTCGTTTGTTTTTCGTGGCCATAAAATTACTCATGAATAGCTTTGCTTTTAAGGGAAGTAAAGAAGCTTAAGTATATTGATATTTAATATATAGTGTACGGTTAGAAGAGGGCCTAACTACTCAAAGAAACAGGCATCGATTTGGTTTTTTGCGCTTTTCTTCAAGTGCTGAATAGTTTCCATTGACTAGTTGAGTTGCCCTGATGATGGCCTTGTGGCCGAAACTAGTTCACAGGTAACTGAATAAAAATGAAATAGCGCAAAAGATCAACTCGATGCCTACTCTTTGAAGACGTTGTCCTTCTTCTTCATCGTTCACTATATATGGATATTTAATAGATATCTTTCTCGACTTTATTTTCATTCATCAAGGGGACAGACTTCCTTTAAATCAAGGCATGTATCTTCTCTGCAAACTAGTTTAACAGAAAACAGTTACATTTTAATTCATCATTTATGCCTAAAAACGTTTCTTTCAATTTTCTAATTTAGATGGTTTATCAGATTTTAAAGTATTTAGAAATGAGAGAATTTGCTTCTTCCAGGAATGAGAAAGTTAGCTTTTTCCATTTCTAGAAGAACTTTGCCAACACTTTGTATCAATATTTGCCGTATTGTTTGTTTGGAGGTATCTAGAATTCATTTGTCAAGGATTTATTTGGTTCTTATTACATACCACAGGATGAATAAATCAACTGTTCATCTCGACTTTAAATCCAGAAGATACTCGCAAATAGTTTTAGTATTTTTTATGATTTAATTAACCATTGTATTTTATTTCAGGACAAGTGAATATGACGAATGGCTTGATCAGACTTAAATGGGGTAGGTTTTGCTTACGTTTATTGATCATGAATACATGCCTTTTGCTTCTTTAATGATATCGTTTTATTTTGTATTTTAACAGACATTATTCTGTTTTTTCCATCTTTTTCCAGGTGTTGGACGCCTAATATCAGAATGTAAATTAACACCAATTGTATTGCCATTTTGGCACGTAGGTAAGTCCATTTTTACTATCTCCTGAAAAGATAACCCCGAAAAAAGACCATATCTAAAGCCGGGTTCACACCAGGTCGTTGCAGTCGCTGGATTCGTTGGAGTCTGTTAGAATTCAGCAGACTTTTGCTTGGAAAAGCACAGATAAATCAAGACTAAACAGTATTACATCTTTTCTACGAAGCAAACAAACTTGAACAACAGCAACAGGAAGACTTTTCGAGTCTAAAAAGCACTTGCTAAATGACAACAGCAACAACGCTAAATTGTCCAATCAGAGTTCACCATAATTATGCTATTGTCTCTAAATAACGGGGGTAACACAAAAAAGTCCTAACTTATACATAAATCATCATATTTCTAAAAGAGTCATTCGTTCCCAACGACTCCAACGACCCCAGCGACTGCAACGACCTAGTGTGAACCAGGCTTAAAGGATTCCTGAGGCGAGACGCGCCGATATGCATCCCCTGACAGCTAACATCTATCTGTCTATCAACAATACATATTTGCTACTCTTTGATAACATTAAAACTAATTTCTTAGATTTATTTCTCATCAGTGATGTGAAGGTTCAGCTTTTCAATGCTTAACTAATTAATCTAATTTTCATTGCAGAGATGTTTCATTCCAAATTTTCTACGCAAGGTTATTCTGCCTTCTTGAGTTATAGTGAATCCATCACCTTACAAAACGCAACACTTTCTTTCCTTTCATCTTAGGCATGGATGATATATTACCGAATAGGAGACCATATATACCACGGATAAGTCAGGTAGTTTAATGTTGAAAACATTTTTAAAGTTTCGATTTGTTCATGCACTTTTACTTTTGTAATTTACAGAATCTCTTTTGGGCGATTTTTGCAAGCATAGTGCGAATAATTGATTCAGCAATGTTATTATTTGAGCAAGCAATACATTATTATATGCAGCATTTTGATTCCATCTAGCGTCAGTATGCTTGATTTTGATTTGATTTTATAACATTTATACAGGGTAAAACATTCAGTTTACGCTGTTTTACAATATACCCTGTTAAAAACTTACACAAGAAAACACTATCTAAATTTTACAAGTAATCTAAAATGAAACTAAAATAGATATCATCATCAACAACTAATAACAAAGTATATAAAAAGCCATAGAAATAATTATTTGACACAATAAATACGAAATAGAGAATCACCTAAATCATAAGTTTGCAATGCTTTTTTTTTTATTTTCAATGTTGGGGACACTTTTGTATCCAAGCTCAGATAATTCCACATTGTTGCACCTTTATATGAGAAGCATTTTTGGCCATAAGCAGATTTTTGCATGGGAATTTCTAAATCGGTTCTAGTATTGCGTAATTCTCTCTTACATGTATCCGAGAGTCTTGAGAACATTTCCGTAACGTAAGTGGGAGCCAGATCATTGATAGATTTGTATATCATACTCTAAGTCTCCATTTGTATAATTTCACTAACAGTGTGCAAACCAAGTACGCTCAAAGACTGGGATTTCTATTGCTTGAAGTATTTTCTTGTGAAATAAAAACCATATTTCTTGTTTGGTTCTTTAGCAGCGGCTACCAGTAGTTTGGGGCTAGTCTGCACTTTAGTGGACCAGCTTTCAATATCGGCAAGTTATGTGTCATGGGGTAAGGGTTAGGGTCAAGGTTAGGTTTTGGAAAAGGGGGTTTTAGGGTTGGTTAGGGTACGTTAGGGTAAGTTAGGGTTAGTTAGGGTAAGGTAGCGTTTAATTAGTGTTAGTAAGATATTTGGTCAAATACAGTTCTGAGAGATATGACATAAAGCTGGTCCGCTAAAATGCAGTCGTCCCGTAGTTTGACTTTGTTTTAAAACTAGGTGATAATGTAGCCTTTCTTTATTTTCAGAAAGTCACTGTTCTCATTGGTGAACCGATTAATTATCATTCTACATTAGAAGATTGTCGTAGACTCCAGTATTCAGCTGTAAGTATGAAATATATGTATTTTCTCGAACTTTTGGTCTGTGCATTTAAATATACCGGGTGAGGCAATAAAAACAATCCCCGTTTGGGAAGCCACAGCTCCCTGGATATCAAGGCAATGATGTTGGCAAATATATTATTCAATGGTGGACATGTTCAAATGGATTTTAAAATTTACCTGACTGAAATCGGCCACTCCGTTGTGAAATTATGAGAGATTTTCTCGAGAAAGCCGCTTTAGGAAACCTTCAAAACAGACTTAAAATCGCGACCAAATTTTCCTGATATTTCGGCCTTACAGATATGACTTCGACACGTTCTAGCACGTGTTATCCTCATGGGAGGATGAAATCATCCGGAATAATGCTGTTATGCTCCCAGGATGACACTTTCATCCTACCAAAGGGATAAAACGTGCTAAAGCATGTAAAAGCCATTGCTGTAAGGCAGAAAATTTGGGCTGGACAACAGGCTAATTTCCTGGGGGATGCAGTGGAGAACGACACCGATGAAAAGTTCCACACAATGAACCAACTATTGGACTACGTAAGAAAATATTCGGGACGACTGCACTTTAGCGGACCAGCTTTATCCCTCTCGGGAACGTGTTTAAACAAATACCCTACTAACCCTAACTAAACCCTACCTTACCCTAACTAATCCTAACTAACCCTAACTTTTCCGAACTAATCCTAACTTACCCTAACTGATCCTAACTTACACTAAAAACCCCTTTTCCAAAACCTAACCCTGACCTAAACCCTTACCCCATGACACATAACTGGCTCATATTGAAAGCTGGTCCGCTAAAGTGCAGACTAACCCGAAACTGCCGCGTCATTGCCCTTGACTAGTTGAAACTTGGTAAATAATCCCAAAGCATATGCGTCAATTCCTAGCAGGATAGTTCAAAGTAGTGCGACTAACTTCCATTCTTGTCATAAATGCATTTGTTTACTTGTTGTTTATCGGTTGCTAGGCCTATGGAAGTACGCTTTTTTTATCGGGAGCTCGTTCGGGAGAAACAGTACAAGGATGACCAACAATTTAAGAAACGTTATCACTACGTTTGAGAAGCTAAATCCAAAAGCTTTCCGTGGAAACCATGTCATTACCCCATGACAGATAACTGGCCCATATTGAAAGCTGGTCCGCTAAAGTGCAGACTAGCCAAATATTCCCTCGTTTGATAAATGATAGCATAGATGATAGCAACAAAACTTTTGCATTGTATATCAAATGATTCGTTTTTAATGGCTAGAAACCGAAGTATCTGGGAATGTAGTGAACGGAGCAAAGAATATTCTTACCATTATTTACATGAGATTCTAAAGGCAAATCAAATGTTTCTTGAGATTTTGGATATTTTTGTCCTAAATTGATCCGAATCTTTTGTCCCACACCGTTGCAATCTCATCGCAAACTAAACAGCCCCAAGGCCCTTTCAATTACTTATCCTACAAAGGCTTTTCGGATATCGTATTTGGATTATCATCTAGACAGCAAATGCCCTCTTTTCTAAAGCCTGTTTTATTAGCAGATTTAATTCAAGCTAAGTAAACAAGAGTGTTTCTTTTGAAGGAACAAACAAGAAAAATATTGACAGATCAGATACAAGAGACATTTGCAGAAATTAAAAAGAAAGCAGAATTATTGCACATGGAAAGAATTTCTTGATTAAACTTCAAATTAAGTACTTTATTTACCGTGTTTTATTTAACAGTAGCGTGTTGTCTTTGCTGGTTATTTGTTTTTATAGAAAAATGATTGAAATAGTTTCACAAAATGGGATTAGATTCAGGTCCAATTTCTTATGGCGACTGAAAGGGTTTTGTGGCCTTTTTAGTTGTTTATTTGGTTGTAATTTAGTTGCATGTTCTTTATGTAATGGCTGCGGGGTAGTCATGGTATCTTGCTCCCTGTGGTATCGTCCTTAATAATAATAATAATAATACCATCATTCTCAATTCCGGAGCAGTTACTTAAAAGTAACACTGGTTTTTAGAATATATTACATGTTTTTTTTCTTTTAGTTTAGTTAGGATTCAATGAAAGAGCAGTACCAGGCCCATATCTTTTTCAAGTCTTTTGTTTTTGTTGCTTGCAGGAGTTTTTTCCTTGGCATTTGTTTTTTAAACTTTACACAGGTCCAAAGGTGTTCAATTGTCTCGTCCTCTATCCCACATCTTCTACATTTTGTGTTGGGGTATTTGCCTTTATAATTTGCTCTTAATTCTATCATATTTNAACACTGGTTTTTAGAATATACTACATTTTTTTTTTCTTTTAGTTAGGATTCAATGAAAGAGCAGTACCAGGCCCATATCTTTTTCAAGTCTTTTGTTTTTGTTGCTTGCAGGAGTTTTTTCCTTGGCATTTGTTTTTTAAACTTTACACAGGTCCAAAGGTGTTCAATTGTCTCGTCCTCTATCCCACATCTTCTACATTTTGTGTTGGGGTATTTGCCTTTATAATTTGCTCTTAATTCTATCATATTTAGTTTCATAGATAAGAGTTTGGGAGCTAGTTTGTTATCCTTCAGATAGTCCTTGAATCCGAAAGATGATTTTTATTTTTTTATAGTCCTTGTAGTGTTGTAAAGTAGATCATAGGTAGTGTCTTAGTAATTCGTTTTTTTTAATTTTTTAATTGAATATGAAAAAAAAATGCTTCGCACTTTCTAAAATCTATCAACCCAACCTAGCCAAGGCAAAAACAAATTTGCCAAAAATACCGTCATTTCTGAAGTCTCCAGTCTGAAAAAGCTTTGGTTTTTTGCATTCGACAAAACTTTAAAAGTCAACATTTGGCGTTTAAAAGCCATAATCACAGTCTATCAAATCCCCCACTTCATGAAAATACAGCCTTGGTATAAGCCATGTGCGTGAGATCTCAACTCTCGTTCCAAGCTTACATTTTTCGACAACAGCAGCAACTTGTTCTGTTTGTTTTGATCAAACATGTGAAAGAGGCTAAGTTCCGCATACACATTTGCTTCCGGTTTCAGTTGAAAGCTCGAGCTTGTTGTTTCCAAATTTTTGACGAACTTCGAAGCCCCAAAAATGGAGAAGATACATATGGCTTTCATTATTGCAGCCTGCTTTCTTACAGTGGAATCACTAGCACTCAATAACAGCTCACAGATCTGCAAGACAGGGATTGTTAATGTCGAATGTAGCTGGAATGATTGCAGCAAGTCGTCGCCTAGGCCATTTTCTGGCGACAAAAAGAACACATCAGTGGGGTTAACCGTACAGCTTTACGAAGGTCGTCAGAAGATCCTGCCTGTAAAAGAATTAAGGAGTGGAAATTCGTCCAATTTTGCTGTAAAATTCAAGAATATTTTGCAACGGAAAAACACAATTTATACTTGTGTTTGGAGAAATCTGTCAGCAGCACTTGATGAGAAAGGATCAAATAAAGTTGCTGAAGTCTGTCGAAATAACGTTTCCGTCGATTTCAGCTCCCTTCCTTCACAGCCGAAGAACCTGTCTTTATTTTTCGATGATAATTTAGAAATTACATTGAGATACAAAGTTCCTGAAAAGACTGACAAGAAAGCAGTGGAAAGTTATCATTTCTCCTATTATCAGTATTTATATGCACTTAAAAACTGCCCAGTAAAAGTTGGAACCAGAATCCTTATTCAGAAAATCGGAATAGCATGCACACATAAAAAAGCAGAGGTTTCTTGTCCATTCTTCAAGAATGTTGTTCTGTTTCCGGGAAGGGTTTACCATTTCATAGCAAATGTTGAAAACCGTTTTGGGCAATGTTTTAGTGAGCCATTGTGCAGAACAGTAACCAACTACGAGGTATATGGAAATATTAAAGACGTTGAAGTTAAAGTCATATTAAACAGAAATGATATTGCATTAAACGTTTCATGGGTTTACCCTACAGATTTGATCCTTGTACTTTCAGAGGTTACGTTTAAGATCAGATATTGTTCTCAGGATCAACAATGTGCGGATAAAGATGAAATAAGAAAAACAGGGAATAAAATTGGCACACATTCGTTGATTGAAAAAGGAATTAAATATGATACTCGTTATTCAATTCAAATGCTTTATAAAATTTGTGCGACTTGGTCATGTGAAGTCTCACCATGGACAAAGTTTATTGACATTGTCACACCCAGCAAAATCCCAGACCATTCTCCAAGAATTACCAAATGTGACCAAAGAGAGAGACAGCTTTTGATGTCATGGGAGAATAATCCACAGAACGACAAAATTACACACTTTAATTTGAAAATAGAGACACCTCAAACAAGTGACACAGTGATAATATTTCCATTATCAAATTGCACTAAATCTGGATGCAGCTTTGGGATTTTGAGAGCTAAACAAAATCATGTTGTACGAATCACTGTATCTGCTTGCTCAAATAGTGGATGTGACACAAGTAGTATTTCATCTTGTCGGTTCAAGCCGTCTCCTGTCTCAACTCATCACAAAGACGAAGTTGATTGGAAAAGCATCGCCTACAAAATAGTTTTGCCAACGATGCTAACTGGCCTCCTGTTGTCATGCCTGCTTTGTGTGTACATACAGAAAAGGAAGAAGCCCGAAAAAGACAACATCTTTATCATTGTCCCAAGAGAGCCAAGGGAACTTGACAGTTTTGACAATAGTGAACCAAGTCCTGAACCTGACGATCATTATGAAAGATTCTTTGATAGAATGTGATTGTTCATTTTATAATTTTTATTTTGTGATTTTTAATTGTAAATAAGTTCCTTGTGAGTTATCATTTGATATTAGATATCAACCTGGGGGCACTTCATTATCAGACCTTACAGGGTTGTGTGCTAGAAGGATTTCTGTTATGACGCAGCCCCAGAATATAGGTGAGAATTTAATACCCAATCATAGAAATACAAATAAGGTTTCTAAAGACGTCCTTTCACTCTGAAACAACAGAACTTTATCCCAACACAGAACATTGCCAGGGTTTTTACATGACTTTACGTTAAATATTACCTAAAGCCGAACATTCACAGAATTTTTAGTAAAATACTAGACCCGAATCCCAAAATATTCCCAATATAATAAAAGTATTCCCCATCCTCTGGCTAAAAGCTGCCTCAAAATTGGTGCACATCCCTGTATGGCAGGATAGTGGAGTACCACTCCCCACGGAATATAAAGATTTTGTACTCTATCTGTTTTCTTGATTTGGGTTCATTTCGTGTTCTTCCATCGCTACTACTACAAGGTATATAGCAGAATTCAAACAGTTTAGTGTCTTTATTTCCAAAATGGAACTAATAATATTCTAGCAAAAAAAACGACAGTTCATACCTTCAACGCTCAAGTTTCTGTATATTGCACTTAAAGGGCTTGTTTGGTTTGGTTTCCTCGGTCACCCTTTGCTGCAAATCCGGTTTCGTTGGTGTACATTAGGAGAATATAACAAATTCCGAATAATTTCTTTGTTATTTGTATTCCCAAAGCCAGCTAGCCACAGAAGCCAGGCCAATGAATTGCCTTCAGAAAATCCATCCTTCCACTTCAGCCAGCATATGCTTCAAATCTTTAAAGTTAATTCAAATTAAAGCGCTTTTCATTTTATGAAAAGATTCACAAAAAATCTTCGAAAACATTAAAAGTTTAGTATTAGGACCACGACGAACATCATCTTCAGGGTCATTTCAGAAAAGAAGACAAATCAGTGTACAATGCAGGAGAGTCAAATTTTCCTTTGATCTCGAAACAACTTGTGAATTTTCATTCGTTGGCTTAAAATCTTACTCACGTTGTAAGAATAACGGTGATGTAAAATATAGGTACACCGTTATCGTTGCTGCAGGAGAGTCACATTTTTCTTTGATCTCGAAAAAAGTTGTGAATTTTTATTCGTCGGCTTAAAATCTTACTCACGTTGTAAGAATAACGGTGGTGTAAAATATAGGTACACCGTTATCGTTGCTGCAGGAGAGTCACATTTTTCTTTGATCTCGAAAAAAGTTGTGAATTTTTATTCGTCGGTTTAAAATCTTACTCACGTTGTAAGAATAACTGTGGTACCAAAATATAGGTACACCGTTATCGTTACTGCAGGAGAGGCACATCTTCCTTCCATCTCGAGAAAGTTGTGAATTTTCATTCGTTGGCTAACAATCTTACTCACGTTGTAAGAATAACGGTGGTACCAAAATATAGGTACACCGTTATCGTTACTGCAGGAGAGGCACATCTTCCTTTGATCTCGAGAAAGTTGTGAATTTTTTGTTGTTGAAAAATTGATCAAATTGAGCCAATCACTTATAGTTTCAAAGGCAAGGCCCACGGAAGCTAGTTTTCGGGAATTCTTCATTTGAGATGAAGATGATGCATTGTAAATTATGAATAAATTGTCAAATTATCTTAAACCCTCAGTCAGGCAACGGAGTTGTAATTTTTCAAATCGGTGTTATAGTTTTCGTGTTACTATTTTTCAAAGAGTGGATACATTTTTCTGACCCACTCGGTATGCTACCCTTTCTGGACCCAGACTAGAGGGTAAGTAATTGGTAGATAAACGAGACATTTTTCCATTTAAATCATCTTCCCTATAGCAAAGATAAAACTATCAAACAGACACGAACTTATCCTAGTAAAAATTATTTCCAACTTATGATAAATAAGTTACAGAACGATCCAAGTTTTTATTTACAATAAATCTCTACAGTAACCAATCTTAAATAGTTCAATAGGGCTGGAAAAAATATTTTGCTTTCTGGGACCAAAGCTCTAAAAAAAATTCTGGAGCAGCAAGTGAAAATCAACTAACTTTTCTCTCATGGTGTTTGTCACTAGCTTTCATATTTTCTTATTTCATATTTCAATCTTTTAGTTGCTCCCCTTTTTCGTTGGGTATGCATGAAACAAATACTTGTTATCACTTTCTGTAAAGTAAATGAAAAACACGAGATTTTTTGAAAAAATTCTGATTTCATAAAAGTGATGAGGTTTAGATTACCATTCAGAAAGCTTTCCAAACAGTCATTTGAATATACCGCATTTTAACGCATACTGATAGTACATCTATTTAAATCAAATGAGGAAATACAATAAACTGCTGTTTTGCCGGTAACAGCTTAAAGTCATAAAAAAAGACAGTATCTAACTTCACATTTCATTCTTTCTTTCAATTTCCTAGTTAGAGCCTTTCCCGTATCTTTTTGCCAATCTAGAAAAATGTATGGGACCATTGGTGCTGTGGTCCGCTATTTTTTTTAAACGCGTTAGAATTTAGAACTTACCCAACGACCTGAAAAATCTAGCACGTCCCTTACCCCTAAAACTGGCAGGTCCCCTATCACCAGCATATGAAGATACCCCCCCCCCCTTCGAGACCGAAACAAAGATATATTACAATATAATACATGAGCTGGAGTTTTTTTGATTTCTAACCTGGGTTTGACTATGCGCGTTACCATTTGCCAATGCGAGTTTGACTGTATTTCTTTCAAACGATGAACTGCAAACTGCCCCTTGCTGCCCTCCCCTTCCCTAGTAGATACCTAAACACATATAAATTACAGTATAATACATGAGCTGGAGTTCTTTTGATTCCTAACCGCAGTTTGACCGTGAGCGTTACCATTTGCCGATGCTTTACCTTGCGGTTGGTTTTGATTTTGATCCAACATTTCCGTCAAAGAGTTCATTTTGTCATTGAGGTCTCGATTTTCTTTTTCCATTTGTAATATTCTTTCATCTTTGGCTTGGTCATCCTTGACAAATCTTTTTAATCGAAGTTGGAGATCTTTTACCTTTCGTTCAGCTGCTTCTAAATCGTGATCTTTCTGTCCTAGCTTCTGTTTGAGATATTGCTCATCTTCGTTTCGTTCTCGGACTTGCCGTGTAACGTATTCTGTAAAAAACGGAACAAAATAAATATCATGCCAAAAATCCACCTTTTCGAGGTAAGAGCGCCAAAGCGGAAATTTTTCATTTGTTTGAGATTTTGCATCTTTGAGTCTAGAATCTTGTTCTGCGTACAAAGTATAGCATAGAAACAAATTTTCACATTCATATCTGTCTTTATTTCGAAATTATGGCGACATAAAGAATTTGAGTTCATAAGGACTTTGACCGTGGAAACAAAGTTTGGACAAAAATTTGTCCAATCAAATTCTTTATATCGCCATAATTTCGAAATTAAAATTCCGCTTGAAAAGGTGGATTACCAAGGATTTTACAGGGAAAAGATGCCAACAGACTCCGGGGGCGGGGAGGGGGGTAAATCATTATATTTTGGGTACGGGGACGTTCAACTGATCAGCGTATACTTTCAGGATTCGACTGCAAAACAGGGTATACTTTTTCAGAATTTTTAGGTGGTCTCCAAAACAGGGTGTACTTTTTAGGCTCTTCTCCAATTCAGGGTATACCTTTTCAGCTTTTCTCTAAAACAGGGTATACAAATTAATACTTTTTACTCCAAAACAGCAAGGTTTGTTTACACCCAATTCACTTCAAGCGATCAATCTTTTTATGCAACATCTTTGGTTTCTTTAATAAATTTCATGCCATGACAACTTGTGCCATGAATGCAAAAAGTAGCATAATACTAAAAAAATTCCCAAGAGTACGGTAACATGACTTGAAATGGGTAAAACAACCTTTACCGATTTGGTCATTTACTTACATCTCTAGAGACAGCTAAAATTAAAATTTCCATCAAAAAAACTTTTGATTAACCAAACATTCTTCCTTTTTCAACTCTAGAAAACCTTTTCTCGTGCCAAGATAAAAGCGTAGTAAAAATCTGACTTACCTTGAAAATGCAGATCACTTTCAGAATCCTGTTTCGTAACTTCTTTCTTTTCTGCAGTAATCGAACCTTTTGAGGACCGCGATTCTTTATTTCCACTTCCCGATGAAGATTTACTGCTACTCCTTGACTTCGATTCTTTCGGTTNGTTCTTTATTTCCACTTCCCGATGAAGATTTACTGCTACTCCTTGACTTCGATTCTTTCGGTTTTTCGTCCCGCAGTGAAGCTTTACTGCTGGTACGGAGTGATGTTTTACTTGAACTTCTCTCGGCTGTCTTAGTAGCTCCTTCACGTAGTGACGTTTTACTAGAACTCCTTTCGGTTTTCTTGGCACTTCCCTCGCGTAGTGAAGCTTTGCTGGAGCTTCTTTCAACTGTCGTAGCTACAGCCACCACACTATTACTTTCGCCTCGCAATGATGCTTTGCTACCACTTTGCGACTGCGATTTCTTCTCATTTTCCTCCCGTACTGACGCCTTGCTAGCCGACCTCTCTGCTTTCCCACTCTCCTTTTCAGCTTCTCGCAAAGACACCTTGCTGCCGGTCTTCCCTGCCTTTCGTAATGAAGCCTTACTCCCACGAACCTCTTTCGGTGTATCTACCGGTGCTTGATCATCTGGCGTCGAACTTTGCTCCTCGCTTTTCGGTTTCTCCTCTGGAACTCCTGCAGTCTCAACAGACCCATCTGGTTTCAAATCTTCAGTAACTTTAGCGACATCTGGCTCACTGGATGGAGCCTCTGCTTGTTCCTCTGTCTTAGCAGGAACATCCTCCGTTCGCTCCTCACTCTTAGTCTCTTCAGGTTTAACTGTAGCCTCTCCTTCACTCTTTGGGGCTTCTTCAGGAACTACTGCTTCCGAAGTCCCCTCTTTAACGTCAGAACTTTTCTTTTCTTCATCCTTTCCTTCGTCCTTAGTCCCATCGTCAGCAACAGGCGATTCTTCCTTTTCATTGTTACCACTTTCCACATCCTTGCCAGCTTCGACCGTCGTGCTTGCATCCTCTGGCTTCTCGTCACTCTTATTTTCAGCAACCTCTTCCTTGTTCTCCACAACATTAGCATCTTTCACCTCTACTCCCTCAGCAGCTTTCTCTTGTTCAGCCTTTCCACTATCCTCGTTACTTGTTTCCCCTGCAGCATCTTGTTTCGGTTCTTCAGCATTCCCTGTTTCCGCATTTTCCACAACAGATGGTTCCGCTGCCTTCACTTGTTCGCTAACTTCTTCACTGCTCTTATCTCCTGCATTTTCCTTTACCTCGGTCTCAGCTGGCTTATCCCCAGCTTGTTCACTTCCCCCAGCAGTTGCAATTTCATCTTTCTCACCAACCTTTTCAGGCGCTGTTTCTCCTCCGGCCTTTTGCTCGGGTGCGTCTTCAGGCTTTTCTGTACCCACAGTTTTCTTAGCGTCCTCATTACTTCCTGAACCGGTTGTTCCTTCTTCAGTTTCAGGCTGGGCTGGTTCAGAAGCCGGTTTTTCATCTGGCGTGCTTTCACCAGCATCGGATTCCTTAGCTGGTTCGGTCTCTTTTGCTGGATCAGGATTGTTAGGAGTATCATCTTGCTTGGGTGCGTCTGCTTCCGGAGGTTTGTCTTTTTCTTCAGCTGCAGGCTTATCACCATCGTTAGGTTGTGTTGATGGGTCAGCATCTTTTGGTTTTTCCTGTGTATTTGGGTCCGTCTTTTCAGTCTGGTCTTCTTTCTCACCGTTTGCTTCTTTACCAGCTAAAATGAAAGAAATATTTGTGAAAGAAAACTATAACAAAAGCTGAAATTTTGCGATAGTTATTAAAGGCTCTTGTCCAACCATGGGTCCTTTGCGTGTTCTGTTTTATGAAAATGAGCATTTTTGTGGTCTACGAAAATGGCTGTCTCAATAGAAATCTACGCGCAAAGGCTGCTGGTTGAACAAGACCCTTTAAGGCTTGACACTTTAAAGGCCCATTTCCACGTCATTCGCAATTTGCAAATCACATGCGATCTTTTGTTTGAAATTCGCATGCGAACGCTGGCATTGGCCTGTTCGCAATATTTGATTTCTTGCGAACGTTCGCATGCGAATGATTGTCCCGGATTGAAGGCAACCAATTAGAAAACAACTTTGCGAAACAAAGAGACAAAGCGCTATCAAAAAGAGATAGATTTGATTGGCTAAATACACAATTGAAATTCGTGCGAACAACTTTGAACTGTTTATTGAATTCGCATGCGTTCGGAACTCACAATTCGTTTTATCAACGATTGGAGCGCTTCAACGTTTGCCTTTTTTTCACAAAAAGGAAAGAAATAATGTTGAACTCACAACGCGTTGAATGCAATATGTCATGCATGATACATCTGACATAACATACAATTGAAATGGTATTCATCTTTGATTTTGATTAAAAGACTGGCTACACTTTTTTAAAGGAACAATATTTTTCAATAATTCCTGGAACAATATTCATAGATATCTTATTTGTCCATTGGTCAAGCTGACCCCTTTTGGTATCTAGCCAGAGGTCGAGAAATTGAGACAGCACAGGAGAACTAATAATAGAAATATTTATACAGGGTAAACCTTGTCAGTGCTACAAGTACTGTTATCAACTGCTCCCCGGAAATTTTTCCGATAGTTGCTAGGCTACAGAAAATTTTTCTTTCTTTTAATAATTTCAGTTTAACACTAAAAAAATCCTGTTCAAGGTCAATAGTTTCTTAAATTGATTCTTTGCAAAAAATAGATTCTAATTGAATTTTTGACAACAATGTGCAGTCAAGCAAATTTATTTTGAGCAAATGTTTGCCCTGAAATGTGCACTCCATGGAAGTAAAACATTTTCTCGGCCATCATATTTTGTGATAGATGCTGTTTAATAATCCTTACCATTTTCAGAAACACTATCTTCTTTTTTCTCTTCCTCTGCTTCCTTCGGAGCTGCAGGCTCAACAGATTCTGCCTGGGGATTTCCTTCAACTTCCTGTTTTGCCTCCCCATTTTCTTTCGCACCTTCTGATGCATCTGCCATTTCAGCTTTTTCTGGTGTACTCTCTGTTTCTTGAGCAATTTGTTTTGCTTTTTCAATAATATCATTGACTATTTCATCAGCTATGGAAAAAAACATAATTTTAACTTTCAATGACTTTACTATAAAAGCATGTAAAAATCTCATAATACTATCAACTTGTGGAAAATGTCCACTATGGTCTTCAAAATTGCTGTGGAGCCAACCAGGGACATATCTCTTGTTACTAAGTTTTGTTTCCAAACGGTGGAAAATGCAAAACTTAGCATTAAAGAGCCATTGTCATCTAGGCTCCTTTGTGGGCAAGCTGCAATTTCAGACTGTCTATATATAAATCAAATTTGGCCCAAGTGGAAACTATAGATCCACACTGCAGTAGTTGAACTGATAGAAAAGTTTGACTTTAGGTGACTATTCTCTCAGTTCAACTAATGCAATATTTTCCACTTAGCCCAAATTTGATTTTCAGACAGTCTGAAACTGCAGTGTGCCTACCTGCAAAGGACCCTGGGTGACAGGGTACATGACCTGTGATTGGACAAAGATCTGTGCCTCAGTTTCAGAAAGTTATCCTATATTATAATTTCAAAAATCTGCCATGGTACCTACTTTTTTGATAAATTTCAATGGGAAAATATGGTATACGGTTTCATCAATTTTTGTCAATTCCAACCAAGACAAACCCATTCTCAGAGAATTTTGAACCTTCNTGAACTGATAGAAAAGTTTGACTTTAGGCGACTATTCTCTCAGTTCAACTAATGCAATATTTTCCACTTAGCCCAAATTTGATTTTCAGACAGTCTGAAACTGCAGTGTGCCTACCTGCAAAGGACCCTGGGTGACAGGGTACATGACCTGTGATTGGACAAAGATCTGTGCCTCAGTTTCAGAAAGTTATCCTATATTATAATTTCAAAAATCTGCCATGGTACCTACTTTTTTGATAAATTTCAATGGGAAAATATGGTATAAGGTTTCATCAATTTTTGTCAATTCCAACCAAGACAAACCCATTCTCAGAGAATTTTGAACCTTCAGGCCTACTCATACAGTATGGACAGCACATACCCATACTCTTAACATGTTCTGTACTTCTGAGGTACAACTACATATTATATCAATATCTCATATATATATATTCTAAGTTTTGTAAATATATAATTTACATACAAGATAACAAAATATTATGTGTAAGACATAATTGTTTCCTGATGACAATTCCATAAAATGGTCATTTGATCCATACCTGTATTTTGTTTACATAAAAGAGAGTCATTCTGTCATTTTATCAAATTATTTTATAACCTGTATATTTTTAAGTAGTTGGCCTTAATTAGTAATTATAGTATTTTTATCCTGTTATTTTACTATATGTATATAGCTATGTACTAGCCAACTTTAAATAAATTTATTTTTATTATTATGAGGGTGTCACCACAGGAGGCTCCAGGAAAATATTATTTGAAGTTTTCAAAATGCTCAACTGTGCAATTTACATAACTTAATCCAGTTAGGAAATAGTATTTTAAGAATTCTAGACAAAACTTAAGAAATATTTTCTACATATTTACAGAAATCAATCAATAATTAATAGCCACAATAGTCTTTTGAAAGCAGAATTCATTCACTTGTGTACATAAATTTCTATGTGATAAATTCTTAATGAATTGAGCCCAAACAACATTTGATTTTATAGGCAGGTGAAAAATGAATAATCTTTAAACTTTCTAAAATTATACCCAGACACTGATATGGGAACTTTAGGGCTGTACTTTTATGGTTGCTCTTTTCACACTTTCCACTAGAAAAAGATCGCTTAGCAACAATCCTCTAGAGTATTGCATCCCAGACAAGAACACCTGACCTTAGAGTACTGGTTTCAAGGCAGGTGATAAATTCTGTGAATAAAGCAGCATGATAATTTTGAAATTAGTAAAACTGTGAATCTTATTAGGGTATGAAGCTTACTACAAAGCCTGATTTATAACCAAAAAAGTTTTTAATTAATGGTTTGCAGTGATATTTAGAAGATTGAACATCAAAGGAGACAAAGAGTTCTATTTTTGAACTTTAATTTGTTAATTTGTAAACCCCATAAAAAAATTACAAACGAGACAGGCAATTTCTTTAAGAGTAGGTATTTTTGTAANAACTTAAGCAATATTTTCTACATATACAGAAATCAATCAATAATTAATAGCCACAATAGTCTTTTGAAAGCAGAATTCATTCACTTGTGTACATAAATTTCTATGTGATAAATTCTTAATGAATTGAGCCCAAACAACATTTGATTTTATAGGCAGGTGAAAAATGAATAATCTTTAAACTTTCTAAAATTATACCCAGACACTGATATGGGAACTTTAGGGCTGTACTTTTATGGTTGCTCTTTTCACACTTTCCACTAGAAAAAGATCGCTTAGCAACAATCCTCCAGAGTATTGCATCCCAGCAGACAAGAACACCTGACCTTAGAGTACTGGTTTCGAGGCAGGTGATAAATTCTGTGAATAAAGCAGCATGATAATTTTGAAATTAGTAAAACTGTGAATCTTATTAGGATATGAAGCTTACTACAAAGCCTGATTTATAACCAAAAAAGTTTTTAATTAATGGTTTGCAGTGATATTAAGAAGATTGAACATCAAGGAGACAAAGAGTTCTATTTTTCAATTTTAATTTGTTAATTTGTAAACCCCATAAAAAAATTACAAACGAGACAGGCAGTTTCTTCAAGAGTGGGTATTTTTATAACACCAAGACTAGACTATTTAAATTTCGCATTCGGGAAAATAAATTTTGCCCGATTCCTTCTTGGACCAGAGGGCCATATGCTTTGCTTCCGGAGAAATGGACTGTTGTTCTTCTAAACAATGATGGACGAATTAGAGACCTCTCAGTCTCGCAACACAATAATTTTTAGACATTTACGATACATTAGTGTCCTTTAAATTTACTTTATTCCGACATAGACTAGGCCAAATGCAAACATAGTGTTTCCTCGCCATTTATTGCTTGAGATATGATGAACTTTGACATATATTTCATAGCTTTCAAACAAACTTTGAGACCCCAAAAACTATCCTAATATCAAGATTAATTATCAAGTTACATGTTTCAAAATAGTTATTTATTATTCATTGAATATTATAGATAAAATAGAGTTATCTCTGACCTGCTCACCAAACGTTATACCGCCATTGACTCTTTGATTGCTCAATGTACCTTTTCTCTTTGATTCATTCGCAAATAAATTTTTGTTTTGAAACCGAGGCGTACAACGTTGTCATGGCATTCCCGGAAAAACTTACCACGTGATGATCAACAAAACGTTCTCTTGGAAAAAACAAAGCCATGACAGAAAAAAATACAGAGAGATTCTTCTCCCGACTCTGTTCACAGTTTGGCTTTTTTAGTGGTGAATTTAGGGGGGAAATGGGGGCGGTTGCCCCCTCGGAAAGAAAACCCTGCTTGTGCTTGGCGTCTCCTGGCAGCAGGTGCACCCCTGATCAAGACACTAACCCATTTTAAAATCTGTTTCAGGTAGATTGTAGGCAGGGGCGGATCCAGACCGAAGTTGAAGGGGGGGGCAACCTGCAGAGAGGGCGCCAAAAATATAATGGAACGAAAGCGCGCCGAAGGCGCTCGAAAATTTTTGGACTGCAGGTTAAGAAAATTGTTTTATTTTCCTACTAAATATTGCCTTGATTTGTATGTTTCACCCCATATTCTAATCAAAATAGTTAAAAAAGAGTGCGGTAGGATCATGACGAGGGGCGCATTTCTCGCCAAAAGGGGGTGCCAAGCTGAGTTTAATCGTGAAGGGGGGGCAGTTGCCCCCACTTGCCCCCCCCCCTAAATCCGCCACTGATTGTAGGAAAAAACATGCATATAGAAGAAAGCCACTTTCGTGAAAATTGAAAAGTACGCATTTCTTGGAGAAACTTTCCCGAAGTCTCGGTCATTCTTTGTGCAGAGGTCTGGAGAGAAGTCAGGGGGACTCATCTATACTTTGATTCTATCAGCAGCAACAGAGTATTCTAAGATGTATTTTCTTCAAACTAGTAATTTTAGGCATCGTCAAAAAGTCCAAGACAATTTTTTGAATTTGAAAGACATTGACCAAATTTCTGGCAAAGATTTTTTTGCTGCCAATAACAAGTGATGAGATGAATTTTCTAGCTAATATGAAACGGAGAATATTAATTTTTTAGTGAATAAATTCTTACCATTAACTGGTTGACCTTCCACATTTCCCTCAGTCTCTGCAGTTTTAGATTCTTCTNGAGGTCTGGAGAGAAGTCAGGGGGACTCATCTATACTTTGATTCTATCAGCAGCAACAGAGTATTCTAAGATGTATTTTCTTCAAACTAGTAATTTTAGGCATCGTCAAAAAGTCCAAGACAATTTTTTGAATTTGAAAGACATTGACCAAATTTCTGGCAAAGATTTTTTTGCTGCCAATAACAAGTGATGAGATGAATTTTCTAGCTAATATGAAACGGAGAATATTAATTTTTTAGTGAATAAATTCTTACCATTAACTGGTTGACCTTCCACATTTCCCTCAGTCTCTGCAGTTTTAGATTCTTCTTCTTTCGCTTGAGAATTCTCTGCATCTGGCTGTTCTTCTTCTGCTTCTTTCTTCTTCCCTTCATTATCTTGTAAACCCTCTTGTTTTCCGTCAGATTCAGCACCAACATTACCCCCAGTAACTTTTTGTTCTTCACTGGGTCCATTACTAGCATTTGCAGCCTCGTTTCCTTTATTTTCGTCTGGCTCTTCATTGACTATTTCCTTTGCTTTTTCTTCTTTATTGTCCTGTTTTTCTCCTGTTTTATCATCAGTTCTATTTTCAGAATCGTCTTTGCCATCCTCCGATACTTCGGCAACTTTTCCCTCATCTTGTTTACCCTCTACAACGTCTGCAATTTTCTCCTCTGTATTATCTTGCCTATTCTCTGAAACATCGCTGACTTTCTCTTCTGTGCTCTCCTGCTTCCCTTCCAATTCCTTCGTAACTCCACCTTGGTTTCCTTCCTCTCCTTCAGTTGCAGCAGCAGTTTTGTTCTCTTCTGTTTCTTTTGAGGCAGACTTCTCTTCTAAATTTGTTTCTGGTGCTGCTTCTGCATTCTTGGGTACATCCTTCGCCGTTTCTACTGTTTCTGCACCTTCGGTAGGAAAAATGTCGAGCTACTTCTTAGAACTAAATTTAAAGACCCATTACCAACCATGATCCTTTGCGCATCGAATGACGAGCACAACAAACAAACCCTAAGACAGAAACGATCAGGAACGACTTACATTTTCATATCATATGAAAGTTGACTTTGGGTTCGCAAAGGATCATGGTTCGCTGTGGGTATTTAAAGCAACAATCAATTTTCAGCAAATTAAAACATCTACAATGCTTACGACTTGAAATTTAGACAGCCAAGGAAACAAAGAACCCCCTTCAGTAGGCACTCGGAGTAACTATATTTATTCTCGTTCCTTCTCTTTCAGATATTTTCTGACGCTTTGCTCTGATCAGTGTCGGACGAAAATATTTAGCAAATGGTTCCGCTATACAATGCAAGTTCAAGTTCTGCAACACAGAAAACAGAGAAGCTTTACAAAAAAAGTTCTGAGCGTATGCTTTGAGTGAATGTTCTTTTTAGTTAGGAAAAATGTCCGAAAAAAGAACATCCAAAGCAACCGAGTTTGTTTACAACGCTCGTTATCCTGTTTTGGACTGGAGAATTGATTTAGCCCTCGATTTAGGCAGTTTGGAATAACGATAAATCATTTAGCCCTGAGCTCTGCATACATGAGTCGAACGATAGGCAGTTTGGAAGAGAACATCTTTTAGTAAGTTTCTTCTGAAAAATATAGCTAAACAAGCAAGAATCTACACAACGAAGTATCCCTCTATCTGTGTATAGCAATCTTTACCTTGTTCTTCTGAGTTTTCTTTATTCTGCAACTCAGCTGCACCCTCTTTCACCAGTTCTGGTTGTTGCTCACTTGACATCTTGCTTTCCAGATCTGAGATTCGATTATCGAAGTTTGTTACCACTACTTTGTTGCATTTGTTGGAGATTTCGTTAACACTGGTTCTACTGTATTGTACTTTCGTTAACACTTGGTTGTACTGTACTGTATTATGCTCAGATTTCACTGCCTCAGAGTTGCATATTACCCAGACGGACCTTTGCTTTCTTTTTTTTACTATGAAATCAAAATCTTTGATCACATTTGTTATCCAGCCTCAGTTGACGTACGTCGACAAGACGACCGATGTGTTTCTTTATTTCTATGACCACCTCATCTGATATAAATCTAGGCACCCTCGAGGGAGCCTTTGACTTTATGCAAATAACAATTACAAGTGCGTAAGCTTTGGTTAGTGCAAAACAATACTTTTTGGCTTCGTACAACCAAATGTTTCGTTCCTTCACAAACTTGCGACTTTGTAGATTAGACGCTTTTGCAATTGTTTTCCCAAAAGATGTTCGGTCCTTCTGTATCGTAAAAGGCTCATTTTTAGCCTGCGTTGCAGACCGTGGGGAGGAGCAAAAGGGCGAGGAGGAAGAAAGAAAGTTCTTTCCTTTTCTTTCTTTTTCTCCTCCTCCGTCGCGCCCCTAACTAACGGTCTGCAACGCAGACTAGCTCATTTTGCTTTGGTTGCGATGTGTCGGGGATCATAGTCATGCCGGATCGGGGATAGAGGATGGAGAATACACGTATATTTTTCCATAAGAAACAGCTTATAAGAAACTGTAGGCTCGATTTTTGTAAACTTTAGGACCTTAGTTTCTTATTAAAAAATACGTGTATAGTAACAACCCGCATAAAAGAAACTGCAGATTAGAGACCTCCATACCAGTCCGCAGAGTATGGCAGTTCTCGACGAGCTCTCGTGCGTGCAGACCAGGCTGATTTTTAGCCAATTAAGAACCTTTTTTATAAGAACCTTTATATAAATATATAGGAATAATTACAGCCTGTTACAGAAAATTACACAGCTTTGTGGGTTTTTATTTTATGTTTTATGGTGAGAGTCATATCATCCCACAATCTTGTTCGTTTTTTGCAAAAATCATAGTGTTTAAAAGAAATTTCGTATGTAAAAGAGTGATACACCCCTTGTTTTAGGGCAACTATCAAGATAACCTCCAACCTCGTCCCAAGGGCCTTTTGTCATATTGATGACAAAAGGCCCAGGGGACGAGGTTGGAGAACCTCGAGCAAACTTCAGGCAGCATAGCACTCACAAGTTTTTGTCACAGTATCTATGTGAATTTGAAGTACTGTACTTAGGAAACTTAGTCCAAGATTTCAAGATTGGAATTACTGCGAATGAGAACTGTGCCAAATGTTGAGATAAATTGCTTTTCCCTAGGTGTGAAAATTGCTAAACTTTATGGAGCAAGTTTTTATAAAGAAGATGTTGAAAATCTTATTTCCATACCGCAGAAAATGGTAGTGCAAGGGATGGTAATAACTGAGGAAGATGGGCCTAAATTTGCGTTTGTTGTTGCTTCTACACAATGCGATTGGCCCGATTCAAGGAGGCCTGTCAATTTGTTAGCCAATCAAAATTTGGTGCATGTGCCGCCTTGCCCCTGCCCTCATTATCCCGCCCTTTCTGTAACCTCGTTTAGAGATTCGATCGCAAATAGAAAATTTAATTTGGCGATTGTTGTTGTTGTTCAGTATGGCTTCTGTCTGAAGTTGCGTGTGAAAAAGAAGGCGACGATTTCTTGCTCTGTTTTGGAATCCGTTTGCTGCATTGAAGAATGGAAGACGAGAAAGGAAGCCCGTCAACTTCATATACAAATCTCAGGTATCGCTTTGATATAGGGCTAAGTTTCATTCAGTTTAACTCAACGAAGGCATGGCCGATTTTGTTGGAGATAGATTGAACATGGGCCTATTATTTAAATCAAAATGTTTGTCATCTATCGATCAGTCATGGAGATGTTGTGTTGTTTTCCAAACATAGAGCAAAATTTATCATCATTCTGCACAAGGGGTGTATCACTCTTTCGAAAAAGCGTACGAGATTTTTGAAGGCAATAGGATTTTCAGGGATTTTTGGGGATTTTTCTCAAAGACAGAGATTTTTGCAGAGAAGGCGTACGAGTTTTTTTGGAGTGATATGCCCCTCAATTCTGCCTGCACTTTTTTATAATTTGGAGAAATTACACTTGCACTCATGTGAAACTTGCATGATATAAACTTCAGCACGTTGAAAAGGGGGGTATTTTTCCTAAATTTTCTTAAAGTTAGTTGACGGAGATAAATAGCTATAGCTAAAGAGCTGCATATGCAAGTCTAAAATTAGCCTATTGCATTTGATGATTTCGACACGTGCGTGTATATTGTTTAGCTAGAGGAACAATAGCATGCTTCTCCGTACGTAGGCGTTTTCTTTGTCCTAGTTACAGATTACCTCCATTTATCTTTGTCAACTAACTTTAAAACATTGATATGATTGGAAAACAAACGCAAAAAAAAGCTATTAAGAATATTATTGGGGGATGCAGACTCTCAATTTGCCAACAAAAATGGGGTTTTTTGGGTTTGATTATTGAAACTAATGCAATGTGGCCAACCTTGCAGACAAACTAGAAGCTAGGGTATGCAGAACCCTCCATATGTTATATCCCTGAAATTTGTGATCTTGCCACCCCACAGCGATCTGCCGATCTCAATAATATTTCTGAATTTGTTTCGGGGTGGAAATTAGAAGTAAACTTGAGGGTGGAAAGTTGTTTTGTGCACCAAAATCTATCCTCAGATTTTACCTACTGCCACACCAAAGGAGAACACAAGAGAGAACAGATAAAAGGATCAGGAAAAATAAATTGTGCTGAAAACTAGCCCAAAATGCCTCTTTTTGTTTCTCACATGTCAAAGATCTTTTGCTATGACCTACAAAAGGTTTCAGTTTAGATCAAGCTTATTATGCACGAGTCAAATCGATACCTGGCCATCCCCCCCCGGGCCACCCGCGGGCATTTGACCATGTATACGATCCCAGGGGCGGGGAATTTGAACCAAATATCAGAGCGTTTTAAACCTTATTTTGCCATTTATATGGCCAAATCTATATTTTAAGGCTGCAAGACCGGGGCATTTGATGGGAGTTCGCTAGCCAAGGGCGGGGAATTTGACCACCAAGAATGAAAAAAAATCAAATGCCCGGGGGTGGCCCGGGGGGGGGATGGCCAGGTATCGATTTGACTCGTGCATTACACTGCATACAATTTCATACTAAATGTGACTTTTGTCTCACATGTTAGGCCAAAAAAGCCAAGATCATTTGATGAAATGGATGGTGCATTATGGGATTGCTCAGTTTGCACATACAAGAACAATGCAGAGGCATTCAAGTGTGCTATTTGTGATACCAGAAAAGGAACGTCGACAAGGTATCTTTATTTTACATTTTTACATTAGCTGTCAGTTTTAAATGTTATGTGTGAATGTCTGCAAAAGATTTTCATAAAATCTGCATCTCTTTTCTAAAATATTTCTTAAAAATGATCTTTTTAAACAAGANACTATAAGCTACTTCCAGTGAAAGATGAAAAAACACCACCAGAGTCTCCAGGACAACTAGAACCAACTGCAACAACGATAACAACAGCAACAACAGAAGCGACACCAACAACAACGCCAGCGGAATCAACGGAAACGAAGCTTGAACAGATAAATGGTGATACGCCAGCACATCCACCACTAGAAAGCAAGAAAACTGAAGTTGGCGAAACGTCAGAACATGAAAGTTCAGAGGTAACGTCTTCGTGAGAGCAAATTTACAACTGTTAAACAAAAAACAGCAAGCAAGCGCAGTTTGAGCAATCACTTGCCTGATTTCGTTGTTCCTTACATTTCGACTTGAAGTATGAACAAATTTCGATGGTATGTGTGCAGATAAGGTCGAACCTGCATTGTACAAAGTGCACTTAATGTAACTTCTGGAGTGAGAGTAAAAGCCATCCAACCAGACTGTTAACTCACTCGTTTAATATTTTACCATATTCGCTCGAAAAAAAGTACTGTTTCGATTGGCCTTGATTTTATACAGAACTGATCAACTTTATGTGAAGATAGAAAACTCTTGTAAAACATCTAGCAAACTGGGATTCAAAAAAATATTGTCCAGAAGTTTTTCAAGAAGATTCATTCTCTCGAAGGCTCTCCGCATCTGCATGACTTGTACCTACATTGTACTAAAACCAATCGATGTCTCTTAAAGTCTGTCCTCAGAGAATTCGTTGAAGCTATCCAGTTTTTCAGAGATCAGCATACTGGTCGTGCTGACGTTGCACTCAGATTGGATTCATACTAAACTCAGACTGAGGATTTCATGACCGTTTAAACTAATGATTTTTATGCAGCCATTAAGAAAAGAAGCAGATATAGCACAGTGCTACGCGACGCGACCGGAGACTACATTAAAATAAATTGAGCGAGCCTCGTTATAAACCAATTTGGAAATGAGGATGCAGTTTTAAGATACACGTAAAATGAACAATATTAAAAAGTATTATTAAGCAAACGTTTGGTGTGTTTTGTAAAGTATTTAAAGTATTTTCTACTTTGTATTTCCTTTGGCTTTCGGTTATTTTTTTTATATATATATATAAGTAGTTGCAACATCCCCAAGGTACAAGGTATCGTTTGTTATTCATGCCTTTGGCTGTCACTGAAGAAAAATTGATTTTCTTAATGCTTTTCAGGTTTGTTGATTGGTTTTGCAAAAGTAGTAGACGAATTCAGCTAACGTTGTTTACACCCACTTCAGGTCGAGTGACCATACACTTGGGAAATCATCTGTCTGTCTATTGATGCAGTTACCCGCATCACGCTTTTCATGGTACGAAGTTCTTAACTTTTATGAAAAGGAAGTTTCTTCAAGAGGACAGTCACGTGATGAGTGAGCTGAAGTGGATGTAAGCAACGTCAGCTGAATTTGTCTATTCTACTAATAGTCATGGTTGGGTAACCAGAAAAACCATCACACCAATCATTTCTCTTCGGTGCCAACCTGATAGATAAATAATGGTCTTCCTGAGCATTTTAAGAAATTCTGATACGGGACTGCACACCAACAGTTTCTCGGAATTAGTTTCGAAACTTTATAACGAGCGTTTTTAAACTTTTAGGAAAAAAGAATTACTTATTACTAAATTTCGGGAAATTTGCAATTCACATTGGACTTTTTATCATCGTTTAGACTAATAATAAGTTTGGATGGGATATTCACAAAATTCTGCGTCATCAGACACAATTTTTCGGAAATCTTAATGTCAGAAGGACGGCAGTGGCAGGAAGGATTTTACTGCAAATTTGGATTTGATGAAAAAAAGTCGTGTTCATCCAAGAAAATATTTTCTAAGATTTAGAAAAAATCAGGTTCGAAACAGTTTTATGAATCCCAATAGTCAGTTTGAACTGTATAATGCCTTGGTGTAACTTTTTATGAACATGATTTATTTTGATCTTGATTTCCAGTATGGGCGTAAAAATTTTAAAAATGCTAGTGTAAATGGCTATTACATCTTTCTTCTGATTGAATCCAGCATAGGCATCAAATCGTTAAATAGGCTAGTGTAAATGGCTATTACATCTTTCTTTTAATTGAATCCAGCATAGGCATCAAATTTTTTAAAATGCAAGTGTAAATGGCTATTACATCTTTCTTTTGATTGAAAGGCTTGAAAGAAATTTTAGCTACTTTGCTATAATACTACCGTTGAACTTTTCAGAAATCTTGAATATATTCAAAATTATAGAGCATTTTGCATTTCAACTCGTTGAGGATGTGACGTCATCAAATTTTTAAATCGCAAACCAGAAGAGTGAAAGATTTTTGCTTGATACCATATTGTAGACATTCATAAACGATGGTTTTTTTGAAAATTATTCCATGTTTTTTCAAAAAGTTTATAAATTACGATGGTTTCAATATTTTTGTCAAAATTTTTCTTGGATTCTTAAAAATGAAGAAAAAGCTTCTGAAAATATTGAAGATTTCAGAAACGTCCGACGGTAGAATTATAGCAAAATAGGTTTTGCTCGTTTAAGACCATTCAGTCAAAAGAAAGAAGTAAAAGCCAGTTACACTAGCCTCTTCAAGATTTGACGTCTATGCTTTGATTTCCCCGTTTTCAGTGGTATCTTTTGGTCAGGGGGCTATAAGGTCCCCAACCTCGTCCCCAGGACCTTTTGTCATATTGGGACGGAAACGAAAAGGCTAGTGTTTTCGTCTCCGTCCCAATATGACAAAAGGTCCTGGGGACGAGGTTGTGATTTAGGCAGAATCTATTAAAAGCTACTAAAAATAGCACTTTCATCTTGAAATATTAACCCCCCCCCCCCCCCCCATTAATTAAGACCGTTTCGTCTCCGTCCCAATATAACAAAAGGTCCTGGGGACGAGGTTGATAGCTCCCTGCTTTTGATCAAACGATGTTTATATACCCTGATACCCTGAAAGCTTATTCCACCTTAATCTTCCCAGTAAATAAAACTAATCTGTTTGGTGGAAGTAAAGTTCACAATTTGCTCAAAATGTTGTAGCTTTCATTTTTATTTCATTAGTATTGATTGGTATGATTAGATGTTTTGATGTGAAGTGTGTTCTTCATTTCTGTGTTCATCTTCTTTCAAGAAGGCCCCCCTTTTTCGTTATTGCAAACTTTGTTTAAAACCGTAAGCTGAGATTTGCTGAAAAATTGAAAGTTGGTGAAATGCATTTCTTGCTTGCATTTGTAACAAATCAACTATAATTTTTAGTCAATCATGATTTTCGCAGGGAAGTCTTATAGGAAAGAAACTGGAAAGACATTGGTTAGGAACGCTGTCAAGAGAATCATAGCCTCCTGATCTTTGGCATCTTAAAAAAAACATTGCACAGATGGTTTAATCTTCTGTTTGATTTAATGGCTTGAAAGGAACTTCGAGTATTTTGCTATAATCCTATATGTAGCATTTCTGATATCTTGATTATTCTCAGAATTGCAGCGTCTTTTTTGCTTGAGCCAGTTTTGAGAATGTGACGTCATCAAATTGTTAAATCGTAACTAGAAAAGCTACAGAATTCTGCTTACAGCCATATTATACCAGGACACTTTCGCATAGGAGAATTTGGCTATGCGTTTGTGAACCCTTTGCAAAGCAATGGGGGACACTTTCGCATAACCAAATCTTGTTATACGTTTGTGTACAGGAAACATTTCGCATACAAGAATTTGGCTATGCGTTTGTGTACCCTTTGCAAAGCAATGGGGGACACTTTTGCATAACCAAATTTTGTTATACGTTTGTGTACCAGGACACATTCGCATACTATAATTTGGCTATGCGTTTGTGTACCCTTTGCAAAGAAATGGGGGACACTGTCGCATAACCAATTTTTGCTATGCGTTTGTGTACCAGGACACATTCGCATAAGAGAATTTGGCTATGCGTTTCTGTACCCTTTGCAAAGCGGTGGGGGACACTTTTGCATGACCAATTTTTGCTATGCGTTTGTGTACCAGGACACATTCGCATACGAGAATTTGGCTATGCGTTTGTGTACCCTTTGCAAAGCAACGGGGGACACTTTCGCATAACCAAATTTTGTTATACGTTTGTGTACCAGGACACATTCGCATACAAGAATTTGGCTATGCATTTGTGTACCCTTTGTAAAGCAATGGGGGACACTTTCGCATAACCAAACTTTGTTATGCGTTTGTGTACCCTTTGCAAAGCAATGGGGGACACTTTCGCATAACCAATTGTTGCTATGCGTTTGTGTACCAGGACACATTCGCATACTATAATTTGGCTATGCGTTTGTGTACCCTTTGCAAAGAAATGGAGGACACTTTCGCATAACCAATTTTTGCTATGCGTTTGTGTACCAGGACACATTCGCATACGAGAATTTGGCTATGCGTTTGTGTACCCTTTGCAGAGGTGGGGGTCATCAGGGTTCGCGGAACAGCGGAATTTGAAGAAAATCTGTCGCGGAATACGGAATTCTAGCAATTTCTCGACGGAACGGCGGAATTTTCCCTCCCTGCCGGACGCGGATTTTCTCAAAAATGATTCACGGAATACGGAATTTTTCATAGATTTTTACGGATTTGCGGAATTCTTCACATGTAGTCTTGTAAGAAAGGACTTGGTCACATCTGGGTTTTTCTTTGGTTAGCAGCATTTACAGTGGCGTAACGCACGGTAGTTGGGGTCAGAGCAACTCCTAAGAGCCCCCGAGCTGTGGGGGCCCCGAAGGGGCTCCTTAAGGTCTTCAATAGGGTAATAAAGTACCACTCTATTGACGTAGAAGAGCAACTTGTTGATTTGCACTGAAAGCTTTGGGGCCACTAGGGGGCCCCGAGCCTTAAAATGAATTGAAAAACGCAATCATTGCAAGCTTAGTTTATTAATTAAAAAACGCTGTAAATTGCAAACTTGTTTATAGAAGATTAGTTATATTCAAAGAACATCAAAATGTTTAGTAGATGAGATGATTTGGCAAAAAAGAGCCGTTTTTGTACGATGTTAAAGCTGTATTTTCATAAATTTCCTTGGGAAGCCTTTCGTCGATCGCAATCCTTTTCTCCATTTCAACTATGAATTTTCTACGAAAGGCGCATTTTCCTGCAATGTAAGGGGTGTGGTCCGAACAAATTTTCCCGGCCACGGGCCACGTAGTTCGGCTCGCTTCGCTCGCATTCAATATCCTTCGAATTCGTTTTTTGTGCCGACGGACCTGTATATAAAAAGCCTTCATAATTAGCCTCAACTATCGACGTTTTGCTGTACTGGGCTTATAAATGGCTTTTTGATGAAAACACCGTTGTCAATTTTGGGAACTTTAGCAAAGTTTTGCATTCTTCCAATTTCAAGCCCAAGGGGCCCCTGGATGGCTAATTTACTAAGGGCCTCGAGCTGCTCCGTTACGCCACTGAGCATTTATGTTTGGCAGACGCAACCATTGAAAGTAGCCTTGGCGAGCGAGACTAGCCACATAAAGCATCCTCTTATGTCTAAACAAGAATACTGCAGGTCCCTTGGAAACACCGTGAACGAAAGTGTGAAACGGCTATATACCTCTTCATTTTTTAAGTTCACGAGTGTAAAAAGACCTTGGTATCCAAAGCCACAACGCATGACAGATTTTTGTGACCTTTCAGTGGTAGAGCCACTGCGAAACTTTTGGGCGTAACTCTGGATAACAAATTGAATTTTGATACACACCTTTGTAAACAAGCTGCGACACAACTAAACGTTCTGAAAAGATTAATATCATTTATTGGATTTGAGCAGAAAAAAGTACCAGTACAGAGCTTTGCTTACTCTAATTTCAATTATTGCCCGTTAGTTTGGTATTATTCTTCTATGAAGTCGCTTCAGAAAATTGAAAAGTTACAAGAGCGTGCACTAAGATTTCTTTATAATGATCATAAGAGCTCGTATAATAAAGTCGGATCGCTTCGGACCAAGGAAAACAATCCGACGTACGTGAACTACAACTTATAAGAATTAATTTGAAAATGAAAATGCGGATGGGACTTTCAAGTATCTTCATTTTTTTCCAACGTATGCGAATACCAAATTTCCAAATTTTTTACTTTACAACATACAAGATTAAAGCGGGGCATTCCTTTCAGGCCCTTGCTCGTAATCTAAAAGATCCTCCGTGGTACATGAACCTTTCGCCATCAAATGAAAAATTTCAATACTGCACACTTTATTTATCCATGGTTTTATGGTGATCTAGCGGTTGAATATACTACCAATGAAGATTTTTCTTTAGGCGTTTCTAGCTATGAAAAGGGCGTTGGTCGCATTTATAGCCAAAGTAGAGGGCGTGGTCGAGTAAATTTTTCTGGGGCGTCGCCCCCAGACCCCCTCAGAGTTTTCCACTGTCTTCTAGCCCCATCAATCCAAAATATGCTCCGCGGTCCCTGGATGATGATGAGTTTGACAATGAAGATGAAACACAGGGCCCACCTTAAACTGATGAGATAGACGCAAGAGCCAGTTTTTTATTGGGGGCACAGAGCCGCTTTGGTTGGCCTATTCGACTCAGTAATCGACTGATTTTCGGATTTCTTTAAGGTACGTCTGTGGTATATTACACCAACATTGTTGCTACTTTAACAATATTCTAGCTTGCAGCTGTCACTACAGCCTGGATGTAATACTGCTGAAAAGAGCGAGGACTCACTCGTTTTGGCCTGGTCCAGTTTAGTAAATTTTGTAGCTTGAAAAAATCAAAGAAAATCCCCTCTCTCTGCCTTTTCACCATATTGCAATGCAAGAATGAGAATATCAAAAAGTACTAAAGTGTGCCATCATTTAGCTAACAAAATGGCATGGCGGGACGCGGAATTTTGGCTAAAATTGACCGGAACGGCGGATTTCCACTGAAAATTACGCGGAACGGCGGATTTCTACCCCCCCTGATGACCCCCACGCAGAGCAATGGGGGACACTTTCGCATAACCAAGTTTTGCTATGCGTTTGTGTACCAGGACACTTTCGCATAGAAGGATTTGGCTATGCGTTTGTGAACCCTTTGCAAAGCAATGGGGGACACTTTCGCATAACCAAATTTTGTTATACGTTTGTGTACAGGACACATTCGCATACAAGAATTTGGCTATGCGTTTGTGTACCCTTTGCAAAGCAATGGGGGACACTGTCGCATAACCAATTGTTGATATGCGTTTGTGTACCAGGACACATTTGCACGCATTCGCATACGAGAATTTGGCTATAAAAGGACCGTTTTTATCCTTCCAAATACCATTTGCTGCCACAGGGGAAGTTAGATTTTCAAAATTGTTTAATGAAAACTAGTCAAATGGAGCATGAAGTATTGCACCAGGAAAATCAGCTTTTGGTAATTAGGGCCTGTTTTTCGGGAAACCTTTCTGTTCATATCGAAATTAGATCGCAGAGGGTTTCCGTCTGCCCATGCAAGGTTCTTGTGGTCAGCGGATTCCGCGTTAGAAGATGCGCAATGCACACGTGTCGAACATTTCCAGTGAACTTGTCCTCCATTGTTCCTCTTCACAGCTACATCACATTGAACCAACGGCCTAGCCACTACAACGAAATTGGAATCAAGATGATGTTCAAGCTATTCGCTGTATTGTGCCTTGCTGGTATGTATAATAAATTTACATCCTTAGTCCACTTATTTGTCGGAGGATTTTGCTATATTGTTCTCAGATTTCGAGAAATTGCATGAAATTGTGTTGGTTGAAAACGGGCCTAGTCAATTCTAGCCAAAATCGAAATGTTTATTTGGGCCTAAATTAGGCCACCTTGAAACAAAGGCAAGGACTTGTCTATTGCAAGTATTTAGGTGCAGTTAAAATGTTTAAGTCTCAATCCTTTGGGTTGGGTTAGAATTGCAAAGTAGAACAAAAATCTTGTGTGCCCCCCAGAGAAGAGACAGCCAGACAGAATGGCCCCACAACCTGACAACTGGAGACTTAGTACTGCGCTCCAGGTTTTATGGTGTGCAAATATTTGCTTTTCCACACAAAAATTCAAGTCAGAATCTCAAAATATTGTCTTACAAATCACAAATGAATATTTGCGCGCAGGGTTTCTTATCTTCCCTTTTATCTAAAAAATTTGATTGCACAAACAGATACAATTTCCCTTGAGAGTTTGAGACATCAGATGTTAGCTGTGTTAAATATATGAATTTTTTAATCCATAAAGAACCTTTATATGTTTCTTTAAAAGTATTCCTTTGCATCTTGTTCTTACAGTTTCAATAAATGCTCGCTGCCAGAAGGCAAAGGTAGTTGCAGACACATATTCAACAAAGAGTGCTACTTTAGCAACGCAAACAGTTTACTTAGCAGAGTTTAGCATCGCTTGTGAAAATGAGGAGCAGGTATGAATGCATTTTGAATATCAGGTGCACCAAGAAGGTATCAACTTTTGACAGGCCACTATAAATAGAACACCAGGTTGACAATAGACCTTCATAGCTTTTCCACAAAAGTAACTGAATCAAACAATCTTTTGATACATTTTGTAGAATTTTTGAATGTGCACAACAGTGATAAGGTATAACGCCACTCAATTGCCTCTTCATATAAAAATGTATAAAAAATATCGCTCGATCCAGACTCTTTTGTAGAATAGCTAAAAGGTCTATTGAGGATTTAATCCGTATTCAAAATCCCAAATAATGCTTGGCAATTTTTGTTGATTTTTCAGAATAAAAACTGCCCCTTAATAGTTGGGATTTTGATCAACAATTAAATAATTAATCTTATCAATGACAACCTAGAGTACATTTATCATGGCCTGTAAACTCAAAAATTGATGCTTTTTTGTGGTTGACCCAGTATACAGAACATGATAGATAATTTTCATGTCTTCCAGTACCAATAATGGAAACAACAGAAATATCAGAGCATTAGGATTGAAATTGCTTTGGCAAGAAATGTTGATTGTTCTAAGCCCTTCGTATTTTTCAAAACTTCCTAATTTCAAGCTGGTGAAACATAAAAAAGGTGAACGGAAAGAAATTGTGATGATATCAAGAGAAAATTGAGCGTAAAAGTGAAAAGGTATTGCTGCAGAAAAAATCAACTTTTTAGCCTTCACTGCTAAACTTCTGTTACTTTGTACCTGTTATATTTTTACATATATAATAAAACAGATCCTTGCAACTCCAAAACTTTAAAGAAAGATGCAGATTATAAAATGACAAAATTAAATATTTGAAATGCAGATAAAATAACATTTAAAGTTTTAATAAACTTATAATTGAATTTTAATCTTATTTCAAGGAACAAAACTTCTATGCTGAAATAAATGGAAATCTTCTTCCAGTTGGAAAATCTGCAGACAGTGGAAAATATCAGGTAAATATAACGGTGCATCGAAGGCTTCATGATTGATTTGTATAAATATGACATTTTCGCAAACTGCATCACTTCCTTTAAAATACAGCCCTTGTCTCAATAGAATGTACTAGAGCTACATCCAAAAAGCGTGCATTGCTCTCAGCAATGCGTGGAATGGTTTTATACCTGTATATTTACATCAAAATAGGCATTTGGTACATTTCTGGCTGTGCTGGGATTTGCAGCTGGTGCCTCAAGTAGAAAATCATTTCTGAAAAGGTCTATCATTTTCAGAATATCGTAACTTGAAAAATTTTAGAAAAAAAGTACAGTCTCAAGGCTCACATGGACTATAATAAAGTTGCAAAGAGAGATGTGGTAACTGCATTTAGCAATCATCTGAATATGTTACAAGTTTAACACCCCAAAAACTATGCTCCCACGAGGCCACTGGGTATAGCTGAAGATCTGTATTATGGCATAGGAACAATTTTATTGTTGTGATCAAAATATGCAAACAAAGTGGAGAGAGTTGAACATCTGATGCTACCGGCAAGCTCAAAATTTAAACCAAGAAAAGATTTAAATGGGCCATCGAAAATATTTATCTCTTCACAAAACGGGCCATAGAATTTTACTCTTTTTCTATAGGGGCTATGAAAAATATTTTCGAAAAAGTCAAATAATCTTTGCCCCCCTGTAGTAGTAGATACTTTATGACAGGTCCTTATATGTATAAAGTCATTGTATAAAGCAAATTTTGGTCTACCTTCATTCAGGTTAGTTGGTCAAGTGAACACAAAACAGCAGTGAAAGGAGATATTCCAATCAAGGTTTATGATGAAGAAGGTTATTCCGCCTACAGAAAGGTAACTTTACCACGGGCTTTAGGAAACTCTGAATTAGAAATTAGATTTTCCAATGATACATCGAGTTTTATTTTTCATTTCATTCGTGATACATCGAGCGCGGAGCGCGCGGCAGAGTATCAAGATTGAAATGAAAATGAAGAAACATTCGAAAATGAAGAAACATTCGATGTATCATCGGAAAATCTAATCTTTAATTCAGAGTTTCCTAAAGCCCGTGATTTTACTGATTATCTATACATTCCGATTTTCAAAAAGACGCTCTCCCCAAACACCCCAAACACTATCATCGGCAAAAAGAATTGATTTGGGTGACCAAAAGAATCTGGTCAATAATTTTTAGGTTTAGAAAATTTTCGACTGAATTAGATATATTTTCAACTATATAACATTGCAAAAATTTTGACTTAAACTGGAGGGAACAAATCAAGAAAAGCATTTTAGTAGGCTCTGTAATTTTTCTTCAGAAGTCAAATAAAAATAGCTAAATAGGTAATGTCAATTATTGTTAGTCATGTTTGCAGGTCCACAAAGGGGTCTTGTTTCCAGTTGGCTGTACTGCTGGAAAGGGTCTGCTGGGTGCCATTTCCATTCCTTGTTCATCCCTTCTTGGTTTCCGAGGTTATCATAATAAAGACACTTCTTGGATCTTTCATACCCATTCTGCATGGATCTTGTGTTGTATATGTTACATTGAAATGGGGATTTAGTAAAATTTGTAGAGTTCGTTCTTAAAAAGGATCATTGGGATTAAGTAACAGTAAAATTGATAAATTTAAATTCCTACTTTCTTTGAAATTTGGTTCACTGAAACTTTTGGGCCCCAGAATTTTGTTCTTTTCAAATTTGGGAACACTTGTTGGTCTGAATTTAAACTAAATTGAAATTTGTTGTTTATTATTGTCACAATTGATAAAGAATGTAAATTATAGCAAATCCCTGCTGTTCTTTGTAGGCCCAGAGATCTGGTGACAGTACAGCAGTTAACGCTCTGACTACGATTACGTTGAACCACAGGGGAGCAAAAAGAGATGGATTTGTTGTCCAAACTGAATTTTTAGCAGCATGCATTGCAATGGGTGTTTGGTGGCTTGCAAATACAGCAAGAGGAAAGATCATGGAATGAACAAATTATCTTGCTTAGTTTTCACACTAACTTCTGTTTATAAGAAATTAGTTTTTCCTATTGACAAATAAATTGAGAAATATCAGATTTGTTTTTCCTTCAATTTGCAATGCCAGTAAATTCCTTCAACTGGATCATAGCAATCTTTTTGTTTAATTTCTCAAGATATTGAAAATGAAATAAATTTCAAAACCTAGACTAGTAGTAAAAATGTTTTCACTGTTTGAAAAATCTTACGACTAAATAATAAGGTGGTTTAGAAACTTTGCTTTTTCGTCAAAATTATACAAGTGTAAAATCTCACAATTTAAAGGGGCTGCTGTTTCAACCAGCGTGCTTGACACATGGCATCTCGTTGTTGCCATTTTCATTGGCCATGAACATGGCAAAAACCAAGAGATGATGCCTCCAGATGTATTCACGATAGCTTCAGACCGAAAAAAGTTTTGAAATGTAATATTATTTCAGGTATAAATAAATAAATTATTAATGCTGTCAGAAGAATCTGCATGATTGACTTTAAAAAGTGAAATATATGTAAAATCTTGCTGTAAATTCAGGACGCTGCTATTCCTTGAAACTGTCAGATATTTTAAAAGTCTCTTGATGTTGAACAGGCATTAGTGTTTTCTATTGTTTCGCTATTGTTCTGTCAACGATGAAAACATTTGCTTATGCTGATTGATCTATTGATTGCTTGAATGACCAACAAGTGATTGATCGTTGATTGGCTGATTGATTGAGTAAGCTGAATAGGTGGTGGTTGTCATTTACTTTGTTTTGTTGTGGTTCCAAATTCCATCCCGGTGGACTCTGTTGATTGATCAATTGATTGATTGATTAAGTGAGCTGCAAAGGAGATGATCAACTAATTGATTATGTGATTAATAACTGACTGATCACTGGTTTACTGATCGAATTGATTGAGCTGCGGAGGAGATGGGTGGTGGTTGTTGTTTACTTCGTCTTGTTGTGGTTCCAAATTCCATCATGGTGGACGCTGTGGATTCTTCATCCGTTCAACACAGCAGCGCCATTTCAATTCCACAACGCAAGCATCTCCTTGAAGAAGATAGAGATGAACTTCAAGCTATCAGTGCTTCGCCAAACATCAACAATGCTTCACATGATGCAATAAAGAGCCAAGAAAGAGCTGGCAATCCGCTCAACTCTCCGTGGACCTTCTGGTTTGACAGGTGCGTATGACGCGGCCTAAAAAAAATATCACGTATCAGCTTTCTATTAAAATTCGTTCTAGAATCCCATGGAATTGAAAGATTGATATGAATATTCAATCTACAACGAGCCCATTGCTTTTTACAATACGGAGTTTATATGGAGAGTTTTGTAATCGTTTTTGCATTCGCAGCTCAGTCAGAATTTTTTTTGGCCATTGTTGAATGGGTGCCCTTATCACCCTAAAAGCAACACCAAAGGGCGACACGTATCAAGAAATACCGTTTAATTCGATACAGTAATATAAAGTGGTTTAGGACCAAGTTAAGATTTATCCAAAAAGTTTCCATCCGTTTTATCTGTAAATTTAAACTAGTTTTGTATCCAATTGCCAATAAAAATGAGTAAAAATGTACGAAATGACCCCTGTAATTATGAATGAGTAAAAGTGGGGTTGCAGGCGGCAGTTCTCAGAAAATTTGAAAACAAGCAAAGAAACATACCTTGCCAAGTCCTTGCTTGTTATTTTAGGCCCTAATGCAACAATGCCACACCAAATTAAGCTTTGGAACATTCCAATCAGATTGGTGCAATTTGAATTTCAATTCATTCAAAACTTGGGTGGCTAAACTGCAGGCAATTGAACTCTAGAATAGAACGATTTTGAATTCACATCAAAACACATCATTAGTGATATAGAACAAAATCAGATTCAGCAGTCATAGCTGTAAATTCTTCTCTGTTGGACTTTGAAAATTGCCACACCTTTTTCAAGGGTCCCACCGTTTTTCTTGGCAACCACTTTTAGATGGTTTGATCTCTATTTGAATTTAGCTTTTCCTAAATTTTAGATATCAGAGAGGTTGCACAGCAGCAGAATATGAAGGAAATTTGAAAAAGCTGTACACAGTATCTACAATTGAGGTATGTCACTTTCCACTGAAGTTTTTCAGTAAAAGTATGCTTCCGAAATATTTGAAAGAAAGATAGAATTTGATTGATGACTGTGCTAAAAATTGTGAAAACAAACATGTTACCACAATCCTTTGCGTTGCTTGGAATCGCTGTTGATTTGGTACAGTAGATCTGTCAAAAAAGAAAGCTTACATAAGGACCTTGGTAAAAAAAGCACTTTTGCCATCTTTTGTGCAATCATCTATTGAAATTCAAATGAATATGCACAACCTTTTCACTCAACTCATCAAAAAAGCGAAAAACTTTGTTCATTAACCACTTCATTAATTATTTCTGCATGTTTCATACAGAGATGTCACAGTGGACGCTATTCCTGTTGTACCCTTTTTGAGCAGTTTTCAGATCACAAAAGAGCTTTGACTATAAAGCAGTTTCCAGAAATTTCTTTTGTGTATGTTTGATTGAAAAAGAGACTGCAGCAGCACTTTTTTGCATGCTATTTGGTGGTCAATAAGACCATGAACTCAGAATTGTTGATGAGTTGATTGAACAGAATTTAAGATTTCCTAGACATAGAGTGAACAAAATAGCCAGCAGAATGTTAATGGAAAACCACTCACCAAGTGAAGTGAAGTGAATGAAGCATTTGACAGATTAGGTGGGGCCTTTCATGTTGGTTAGAGTGGTATGTTGTTCACATTAGATAAGGACAAGGTTGAGTTACTGAAAATGCTTTGACTCCACAGAAAATAGTTTTCAACTATTGGGACTCTGCGGAATATTTCTCTGTCTGAAAGGTTATTGTGTGGTACAGAAGTTGAAAATTTCATGGAGTAACTTGACTATTTGATAAGTATTTTTATCTGACACAGCAAATCTTCAGATATCTCATGAGCTCTCTTTCCCCTGACATGGATTTTTGGCTCGTTATCGTCATTTAAAATTGCTTATTTTAATTTATAGGGATTCTGGGGAGTGTATAACAATATTCCAGATGTTGGGAAGATTGGATTGGCTTCATACCATTTGATGAGAGATGAAAGGAGGCCTATTTGGTATCTATTTCTCATGTCTGTTTAATGTTTGTTAAAATAGTTGATCCAGTNTTATTATTATAATGCATTATTTTGTCATTTTAATATTGTAATACACCACATTCAGTTGAAATTGACAATTAAAATATATGTTCTCCTCGTTGTGCCTTTGAAAGCGATTTTACAGACAAGATGAATTTTGGCTCCTACGTATTATGTCCTTTCTCCTTTGTCACTTGTTGTCTTTTATCATACCGTAGATGACGAAATCGTTGGTGTTAGCGTCAGCGTACGAGACAGAGACGACATTATTCAAGTTTGGAACCAAGAAGCAAAACATAGCGATTCAGCACGAGTATGTCTCTTTTTATATTTTGATACGATATTCCCCTCTATTGAAGGGGGCATAACGTCATTGTGCTAGATCTACCTCAGTTGAAAAAGTGCAAGGCGTATGGTTTTGGAAGGTGAGATCATCTTTCACTGTAGAGTCTTGGAAGCAGTGAATATCAAGACTCCAATTTTGACCGAAAAAAGGAATTCGTTTTGAAGTTGTGCATCAACTCAAAGACCCAGTATACTCTGCCGACAAAAAGAATTTGTACACTTTTTGCGCCTCTGATGAGAAAATTCGTAAATTATAAAATTTTGATGGCGAGTTGAGTTTTTCGTCCTCGCAAAATTGCAGCTTGGAAGGACTAACTTGCAAGTTGCAGAGACTCGTAAGACGCCAGTTTCGATTAAAAGGCTGTAATTGTATTAATAAAACACTATAGTAACATTAATCATATTTATTTTGCCATTTCACCAGATTCACATACTACAAGTTACCTCAATTTCGGACAAATTACAAAATCGCTGCGACTGTTGTCGACCACAAAATTGTACAACCATAACATAATAAATAATTCGTGATGCGTTGGTTGCCATTTATCTCACATTAAAGATAAACAAAACGTAAACAGAATTTCTGATAAATAGTTTGCATGTTTAATTATATTCCAATTTTTCACCGCAAATTACGATCCTTAGTGATAATTCAAAAATTGGTTAATAATACATAAGATCTTGTCTGTGATCAATAAAAACGTAAAATGGGGGCGTTTATCATACCACGAGAGCTGATCGGTTTTTTTAGATGTCTTATTGAATATTTCAATTCATTTTGAATAAAAGAACGCTTTCTGCTGTTTTTAGATAACACCTTCGAACCATTTTCTTCATGAAAGCCCTCTGTTAAACTGCGTTAGCTTATAGAAACAACTAGCATTTATGGTTCATTTTTAGGTCATACAAAATTGATGTTAGCTTTTTGAAAGAAATTTCAACATTTTGCTCACTAGAATTAAACAGTTAGTAGTATTTTTAGCTATCTCAGTATCATGACCTGAATTTTCCAAATCATACAACATTTGTTATGTTTAACAAAGCTTGTAACGGCTTAAAAAATAGCTTTGCAGCTAAGCATTCTGAGCTGTGTTTGGTAACATGAGTAGCAGGTTTTTGTAGGACAGTGGTGTGCAGTATTATCAGCACTTTCATTGTTTACTAGGCGTTCCAACATTTCTTACTGGTCATTATAGGGCGACCAGCCTTTAGTGTATGTTTACCACGCTTCTAAAGCAGTTAACGTGAATGACCTGAGCTAAATGGCGTGGTCTATAAATAAGACAAAGAACAAACCTACCCACGGCATTGTTCCTTTGGCTTTGTTTTGTTAGTGCACGTATCGAGATTATCAAATACAATAGTCTATTTATAAACCTATGAAATCTCTTATTTTGTATCAGGTCATTCACTTTAAAGGGAATGTAAGCATATAAAAGTGACTCAAGCCACTTGCGGTCAAATTCTAGCCAATGAGATATCAGTATTTCCTGTTGATCATTTACCTAAATATGGTTGGCACGTGTTACGGCCCATTGTATTTGCACGGCTATTTTTATTCAAGGCTTATATATGCTTAGATTCCTTTTAAGGACTAGAATACTGCCTTGGCAACTAGTAACGGTCATAGGGCCTGTTTATATGAAGAAAAACACCTCACCTGCCAGACTCGGGGCTAACAAGCAAGATTCCACTTTCCCATAGAATCCTTGTAGTTTTCATTTCGCATTTATATGAGGAACGCAGCACCACCGGTATAGTGAGATCTTTCCTCACCAAAGTTGGAATCTCAGCTAGGTGAGATGAAATTTATCCATATAAACGAAACACCACCAGTAATGGTGAGGTGAATTGGTTTATTCGTTGATTCTTATTGATTAATTCGTTCTGATTTCACGGAAGCGAGACTTTACCTCATCTCACCTCTCAGCCCCAGGGCTGACAGGTGAGATGAAAATCCCATATAAACAGTAGCTGAAATTTACCTCACCTGTCAGCCCCGAGTCTGACAGGCGAGGCATTGTTCCTCGTATAAACAGGCCCCGACTTTTAGTGTTTAAAAAGACGGTTGAACCTTCCAGAGTCGCTTTCCCACTGCTACATCCACCGAAAATGCAAGTTGCTAGAGCTGCTAGTTATTGCAGACTATTTTTTCTTTGGGAACACCCTGCTCTGCCTCCTCAGTGTTTTTTGTGAAAGGTACATTCCTGCCTTGTACAACCAATCACCTTTCGGCGTGAAATTCCAAATCTGCTTTTCGTGGAAACGTTATTGTTGCTTATGGAGCTTTGGTCAATATGTTTCATTCTAATCGATACGTTATATGGAAGATGTTAAAACTTCGAAATCAAAGTACCCACCCTCGAACCAAGTACTTTTTGCCTCGCTTCAATCCTCACGGGGGGTAACCATTCCTTACTGCAAGGATAATCCTTGCAGTAAGGAATGATTACCCCCCGTTAAAGGGGCTGTACAAGATTTAAGTAAACAATCTACAAGAAGAAGTAGAATTTCTTCAGCCTGCAGTAAGCTTTCGTGTGTTTAGGCTAAACACATCCAAAATGTGTGGCTCAGAATCTAGCTGTATCTCGAAAATCGTTGATGTTATGACAAATCTGATTGCACTGGCTAATTCTACGGAGTTCAAACATAGAAAATATCTTCATTTTGCAATGTACTTGCTGCTATTTGCCTGCATTAGGGGGAGAAAGTCATGGTTTTCGGCACGTTAGCGCCCCTTTAAGCTAGCACTCATTGTTGGCTTAAGTTAAGAGTTGATATTTACTACTTAGAAAACAAGGAAATGGGGAAACCAACAGTTTAAAAGAACGAAATTTAGATACATATAAGTAATGCGAGACTTGTCGGCCATAACAACTTTTTAATGAACAAAGACGTGCTTCATCTTCATCGTTACTTTGTTTTTAAGTAGGCTGAAAAGAAATCTAGCTATATTACAGCTAACTTAGGCCTACTATGGGCAGTGCATGCCGCATCCAGGCATGGGGCCCATAGTTTAACGTCCCGAACGAACGAAGGACGGGAAAATCTATGGAAGATCGCCCATCCAAATTTTGACCTCAGTCGCCCAAGCTTGACTTCAGTTACCTAACGGGAAATGTTTAAGCCGCTCGGTCACTCACCCCAATAGACAATATAACGCTAAAGATGGCGACCGCGCAGAGCATGCTGGTAAAAAATTCCCTGACGACCACTTAGCGACATTAAAATTTTGGTCTGCTGTTTCGACTAGCTAGCTGTGTTAAAGTTCGGAACAAGCAATCAATGTAAACAGGTTTACTTTCGAACCGTGTTGCATTCGAATTTAAGATGATTCGAATTCAAGCCAGCTAGGTAAAACGGCAGACCGAAATTTTTACGTCGTTAGGTGGTCGTCAGGGAGCTATTTACCAGCATGCTTTGCAGCAAAACACATCAGTAAGAAATTGTTGCTTACGTTGCATACTGGAACATAGCTTTGACATGGCAGATGAAGTTAGGCTGTGAACGTATGGTCAAAAAACCTGCTTTTTTAAATCTTCCTAACCCGCTCACAAAGATTGGATTTGACAAAATTATCCAAAAAAAGGTCGTTAGTAGCTTTGAGGTTTAGTTTCTTGAAATTTCGTCGCTTTGGTGGTAATAAAGAATTTAAGAGAGTTATAGATTGTGAGCTTTTTTTAGGAACATGGTTTCATTAAAGTGCTAAATCGGTCATTTTGTAAGCTGTGTTTCATTTGATGTATTTTGGGATATTAATAGTTCGGTAAGAAATCAACTTTGAATGCTCTCTCTCGTGAAGATGTCGCGCAAATAGAATTTTCATCATACCTTATCATATTTTATTACATTAAACGCAAAAAAATTAAGACCAATAAATTTCTGACAAAAAATCTCAGATGTTTTTCACGGAATTTCAGAAGTTTTTAGTGAAATTTCAAACGGCAAAGAAAACGAGCAGTTTAGTTTACTTACACTTGAAGTGTTACAAGTGTACCGATTGTGCCTTATTTTTCACTTTTAAAGAGTTGCTCGTCAGAAATTTGCATCGAATAATTATTTTTGAGGATATTGAAATTGTCGGACGTTTGAAATGTCCAAAAATATCAACGTGTTCGCAAATCCTTTGACTCAAAACAATGTAAATTTCGCATTATCACAAATCTCAAATGACATCTAATGTGAGAAAAACTTTAGATACATCATGAACTTAATTCGATGGTTTTTTTTCATTTCTAGATCATTGAAGCGATTCACGATTTAGACCAAGATTTAACTCTCTCCAAATCATTCTATAAAGGTAAGCCAACAATTTTACCGATGAATTAATTTTGCATATTTTCAATATCTCTGCATCTGAATTGGAAATTGTGGGACACTTTGAATTCGCTTGCGTAAAATATCATCGTGTCCTAATTCACCTTTTGAGCAACTCGGCGAGTTGAAAATATCACTCTTAGTTTTAAAGGCTATAACTGCGTAGAAATCCCTCCAATTTACATGGTAAAAATATTCCTGAATAGCTATGTTCTTGATTTAGATTTGATAATTCATCTGGCTGAAATCTGACTTTTCCTTCTGAAATCATCTGCGATTCTCTGGGAATTTAATTTCCAAAAACTTACAAACACAGCTTGAGACCTCAATCAAATTTTCTGACGTAAGATAGCTCTTAATTACTGAGCAGAGCATTTTGCAAGTTAGCTAGACACATCGCTGTATTAATCATTTTTATTTCAAAATTATATTGAATATTTCCCATCAATTTTACAAATGGAGCAGTATACCTGCTGTTTTAGATAACACTTTGGAACCGTTTCGTTCGTATAAACCTAGTGTTTAACTGCGTTAGCTTACAGAAAACATTGTATTCATAGGTCAGTTTTAGGTCATCTAAAATCCATGTTATATTTTGAAAGAAATTTGACCTTTGGTTGTCAGTGGAATTAAAGGCCCGTAGCTAACCATGATCCTTTGCGCCCCCAAAGTCGACTTTCGTATGATAGGAAAATCGTTTCGGCCTAGGTTTTATTTGTTTTGCTTTTCATTCGGCGTGCAAAGGATCATGGTGATGGAATTTATAACCCAGAAAACGGAGGGCTTTTGATTGAGCCGTTAAAGCATTGAGTATCTATCTTTTTGTTCATTTTCTATTGTTCATTCATTCATTCATTCATTCATTCATTCATTCATTCATTGTTTGGCCCAATTTATTGCAATATTAACTATAACGGAGCAGAAATTGTTTCTTTCGGGTAAAATTCATTTTTTCATCATTTTGATCACATCATCTTTTCTTCTTTTGAGGTTGCATAATTTTACTGTACACTTTCGTTAAATTTTCATGTATTCCAAATAGGTTAAGCTTTGGAAAGTTTCTCAGTCTTATATATTTGAGTCAATAATGAAAGAATGACTGCCAATGAAAATTTGGCTACAAAATAAAAATCAATCTGCACTAAGCCATTTTACACAAAGACAAAACTTTTCTCATATGCTATTAAAGCCTGGTTCACACTAGGTTATTGAAGTCGCTGAGTCGTTGAGGTCGCTGGAACAAACGACCTTAATAACCCAAAAGACCGAATGTGAACGGCGAAAATAAACTCCTCAACGACCCTGACGACACCAATGACTGAGTTTTTGCCATTCACATTCAGTCTTTTGGGTAGTTTGGGTCGTTCGTCCTAGACCTCAACGACTCCAGCTACTGCAAGGACCAAATGTGAACCGGCTTAATCTTGATTAATCACTTAATCACTTGGATAATCTTGATTTTAATCTCTTTTAGCCCACATTGAACACACAGCATTCGAAAGTGGAAACAAACGCAGCTACCCGCAGGCCGCACAATCCCGCAGATACGAACAGTTTTCGAACCCACCCCCTGGCTTTGGCACACCCCCTGGTTATGGAGCATCACCGCGTCAAGCTTATGGGACACCACCTAGAGACTTTGTTCCACATCGATTTGGTACACCTCCAAGACAGAGCTTCGGACAAGCCCAAAGGGACCAACAACACGGGTTTAGGTGATTTTCGAATACTGTACATATACAAATTGGATTTTAAATACTTTTAGAGGATTGTTGATATTTGAGAGAGAACGGAGTTAGGTGACAGGAAAGTTGTCACTGTTTTAGCAGGGCATGAAAAGCTTCCGGACATATGACTGGTAGTCGCAATAAAGTTTCAGATGACTCTGTGTTGCAAGAGATGCTTCAAAATTTGTTTTCAGTCATCTAATCATGTAATAGACCATCCCGCAAGCGAATGCGTGTCTCATCTTATGGCAAGGGGTTTCGAATGCGAATCCGAGTTCGAAACTCCTATGCGATCCAAGATGCAAGGTGAACAGCGCCTTCGTATTCGACTACGGAATGGTCTATTTGGGACGTCAATCTAGTTTCTTATTACAAACCAGTTTGTGAACATGGTCATATTTATCACTTGAAAACGATTAAATGTTCATGCAGTCATCCAGTAGGCCCTCTTAATGCTACCTTTAAATGCAAGTAAGGGTGAATATATGTCAAATGAATTTCTATTTTTTCCCCGACCTGTAATATTAGGCTTCATGTTAGACTACGTTCACACGATGCCTGCACGTTTTGAAAACGGCAAAAATTGTGACGGTACAAAAATTTTAGCTACTGTTCACGTGATACTGGCTCAATTTGAAAACGATAGAAAATTCGACATTACAAATCTCTTTTCAATCTCTTCGACAAAGAGGTTGGATTTTGACGGTGGAAAAAAATTATCTAGGCCTAAAAAATCAATCAGCTTCGTTTCGAAAGCATTGAAAATGTTCCGTTTTTCTGTTTTCATCGTTTTCGGTTGTTCACACGACACAGTTTTCAAATTGTGCCGGTTAGAGTTCCGTTTTCAAATTCTGCCGTTGCCAGATTGTGCCGGCAAAAAATTTGACATTTCGCGTGAATGGGAGGCCTATCCGTAACGACTTTATGCCGTTTTTAAATTGTGACGGTATCGTGTGCGCGAAGTCTTAGGCTCTATCTTTTTCCCGTGTCGTCTCAGGTCGCAGGATATTGACATATATAAATTCACCTTTAAATGTAGGCGGCCTTTTGTTTCAGTGATAAATCAGACAATAAGTTTGGAGCACTGCTTGCAAAATTACCTAAAAAATTTAACAAAAAATGATCAATACTTTCCCTGTTAGAATTTGAAATGAGGCTCTGTTCACACTGCGGGAATGTCAGTTTATTTTCATGAACTCCCAGGTAACCTCTAAAAAAATCTCCTGCATGCAAGCTATATATATCTTACACTAACAGCTATCCAAGGGGGTGTGTAAGTTATAAATTCATTATCTCAACCTCCAGTTTTCTTTCATATACAAGCTGATTGTATAGAGAGAACAGTTTAGCTCAGCCCCGCTTGTTGGCACTCCTTCGCAGTGGAAAAGTATAGTCTCCACGCAGGCTACCATTTTCAAGAATAGGCATCAAATTTTAAAAAAAGATTGCACGGATGGTTATTGAATCTTCCATTTGATTTTATGGCTTGAAAGGAACTTCAGTTACTTTGCTATTATCTTTCATTGGAACTTTTTGATATCTTGATTATTTTCGGAATTACAGCGTTTTTCTTTTTATTTGAAAAATTCATAATAAGTTTTTGAAAAAAATCAAAATCATCGTAAATCCTAAATTAATAGAGGAAAATCTTCAAGAAAACCATAGTTTATGAAAGTCTACAATATGGTGGTAAGCAGATCTCTGTAGCTTTTCTGGTTTACGATTTAGCAATTTGATGATGTCACAACCTCAAAACTGGTTGAAACACAAAAAGCGCTGTAATTCTGAAAGTAATGAAGGTATCAAAAAGTTCCAATGAAAGATAATAACAAAGTACCTGAAGTTCCTTTCAAGCCATAAAATCAAAAGGAAGATTCAAAAACCATCCGTGCAATCTTTCTAAAGATTTGATGCAGTAGGCTCTCTTTTCAGTCGATATTTGGCTGTTATTTTTAGTTCCGTGACTCAATATATTTTCACGTTGTTTAGGTTATCTTCGCAGTAAACGCGTCAAGGCTTGTCAGGACGGAGCCTAGATAACTTAGAAAGATTTTGTATCCATTGTGAAATAAATTAGAAAAAAGAGACATTAAATTTGTATTTTCTTGCCCACAAATTAAATTTCAAAATGATTCAGAAAAAAGCATGCATCGTAAACACATCTAATCTCTCTTTGTGGCGAAAGATTTCTGCGAACATTCCTATAAAAAGAGAAACGTTTTGTAGGGGTATTGTTTTGTTGAAGCTTCAAAGGCCGCAAATGTCAAAGCTGTATGGATACAAAAACGGGCGGTTTTTTGTGCGAAACAAATGTGGTCAAAATGGCGAACAAAGACATGAGCTGAGATGCGCGTTCTGATTTCGGATTTGGGAAATTAGCTACCTCGTTAGAAATTGAACGAAATATCCCAGAAAACGGGGTTATTACTAGTTTTGTACCGACTGTCGGGGGTCTTGAGACCATCTGTGCAGTGGTGGAGCCATGGGAGGGTACGAGTAGGTAAATTGGGGGTAAAGTTGGGGTAAAGTTGGGTTATCATTGGGCAATAAAGCTAAAGATGACGACAGGGAGATTTTTACCAAGATACATTGCCTTCTAAGCTTCTAATTAAGAACCTTCAAAGATTCGATTAAAGATAGCGATGCATCTTGGTGAAAGGCTCCCTGTTGCCATCTTTAGCGTTATCATCTACAGTATTGTAAATGGAAAATACAATAAAAATGTCTGGGGATACTTTCAACCCCCAGTCTAAAATTTGGACTTTACTTCCTCGCTACTTTTCGTCTGGCTCTGCCACTGCATCCGTCCTGACCCACCTGTAAAACCTTGGCTACCACCCCCACGTTATCCACATTTAAAGCCTTTACTGTTGCGTCAGAAGGGTTACCAGGGGGTGGTTTTAGGGATCGCAAAAGTTGTCTTCTTTTACCAAATTGTTTCACCGATGGACTTTATACGAGATTAACAACTCCCTGCAAGCTTTCCTTCTCGGAGATAACTAATAAAAAAGCTCTCGAAGTCTCCGCGGACCGCACTTCAATCGTTTTGTTGTATAAACTCCTTCACAGAGAACAGAAGCCGAAAATGATTTTCTTTAAATTCTCGAACTAAAATAATCCTGAACATGTCATAAATAAGTTTTTTGTGTGTAGTATCATAGAACTTAAAATGAGCTTTATCATCCACCTACTTACGGCAGCTCACAACCTGTAACGGTGGCTTTTCGGGCTATCGGCAAAGGAAAACAGAGGAGTATTCTATGGAAAGCGCTTTTTCTATTTTATTCAATCTCCAATAAGATTTTAATCAAACTTTTTTGCCACCGACACTATATGTTGACAGAAACACATGCCAAATTTGAAGGCAAAGGCTAGGCTAGATTTTCCGCTCAAAGAATTCTAATTTGGTAGCCTTCTTGACAACAAACACTAGAAATACTAGTCAGTCGATTATTGATAGGCAAAGTCGAAAGAATTGATGAAGTGCTTGTAGGCATGTGTGATACAATTTGGCCCAATTTAGCATCTTTGTCCAAGCCTGCGAAAGCAAACGATTGCGCTTAATATATCGCTCGATTGCCAAGAATATGGTCAATACCATACTTTGTACAGAATTTCGAGAGATTGATGGGTTCCCAAGTAATTAATAAATTTCTGTACCGAAGGATTTCTGAAAAGCGGCTTTCCATGTTTATTAAAGGGGAACGCAGAGTTACCTCCCTACCTTAACTCACCCTTACTGTCGACCAGTACCTGAAATGGCGTCAAAATCATTTAAAAGTAAGAATGAGACCACGGAACCAGGCAACGGAAGCTGTATGCTCATCTTTTGTCAAAATTTAAGAAACCATGTTACCTTAATTAAAAGAGCTAAGAAACGTTTGTAATTTGCAGCTTTCATTTTCCAAGGTGATGCAAAAATGTTCTGACACTGCAGTATTGACAAATGTTTTTAAATTGCTTGGAGTCTGATTTCTGAAGAAATTGTTTGTAGCAAAAATGTGCCAAAGTTTCAACCTCGTCCCCAGGGCCTTTTGTCATAAACAAAAGGCCCTGGGGACGAGGCTGCCAAAGTTTAAGAAATTAGCTAAATAAATCTCGTATAGAAAATACGTGTAACATTAATGGTTCAATATGTTCTAACCCGTTGCTTTCGTTGAATGTCCCAAAAGGCAAATTTTATGTCTCTTGGGCTTTGCTTGCGTGCAGCTGTCAGCTTGTTTAAAAAGCTTCACATCTGGAACAGAATTAGACATGATTTTCAAACAATTATTTCCTTGATCAAAACCACACAACCGACGAAATTCAAGCTCACGCATGCCATGCCAAGAACCCCCTTGAGAGTAGCTCACGCATGCCATGCCAAGAAGTCCCTTGAGAGTAGCCACGTTAGACCATGCTACCTTTCGCACTAAACTCTGATGGATACGAGTGATGGCCTAAGTTTAGCTCAACAAATATGTAAATGGCAAATTTTGATAATATGAGTTTTGGAAGTTTGGAAAGTATGAACGTTGGGAATGTTCTCCGAGCAATGCTATCGCTGATGAAAGAGTTCGGTTGAAATGAAAGCGAACCCAAACGGCGAAAGAAAAAGAACAAATGTAAAGAAAGTTTGCAGCATGCGAAGGTAAGTCTCGTTGTGAAAAATTTACTCAACATAACAAATTCAAAACTTTTCAAAACAAAATTCATAGTGGTTCACGCTAGCAAGCTAGAGTGAAGAAAATGCGTTAGAAATGCATTAGAAGTGCGACGAAAAAAAGTGTCGAAATTTTAGATTTTATCGGCGCCTCTTCTGATAGTCCTGATGCATTTGCTACTTGGATGGAATCAAAAAGCCGAAAAAGTTTCATAGTCCAGAGTTCGATATGAAAGAGGCTTGAAAACTGCTGGACTTGCCCAAGTCTCACTTTCTTTCCTCGATTACGATAAAAGTGAGCGAGGAAAGAAAGTGGGACTTGGGCAAGTCCAAGAAACTGCGGATTGATTGAAGCTACATGGAATCCCGGAACGAGAGTCCAGGCAAGGACACCAATGCAATAATGACAGCTATGTCAGACTGAAGCGTGGTTTCGTTTCGTAATGGAGGCAATAAATAAATGAACTGTTTTCTGCAAATCAAATCAGCTAACTGAATAAGGTGATAGCGTTGTAGACACTGAATGCTCAAATAATCAAACAAAATTAAACGCAATAATTATTTGCAGGTTGTCGTATTGAGGGGACATCGTCACTATTAACTACACGCTGGGTTTCAGAAGTACTGCTGTTTGCTCTCTAGATTTTACCCTGAGTACCAAAGCATCTATTACAACCAGTGAATGTTTTGCAAGCCATAGAAATGTGGCATCTATACAGGGGTCTTCGTCATTCTATAGAAATATAACGTTGTCTGTTGTGGAGTCATAATGATCTTTTATTTGGAATAACTTGTTGCTTTTCTTTAATTGCTTGTTTAACCTTGGTCAATGTTTACCACAGGGAAACAAGGGAGTTATTTAAACGTCGAGAGGTGGAGGCACACATTGAACTTATAATACCAACAGCACATTTTTGTATGAAGATGTAGCGATGCGATCTAGTTTGAAATAGAACAAAAGAATGTCATGTGCCACATATTGTTCTATTGTTTGATCATCTAGGGAGAACATAAAATACAATAGGCTATATTCAGATTGCCCAGTCCCCCTTGGTAATGGAACTTTTAACTCCGTTGATTTACTTTAAGAAACTCATGAGAAACTTTTGGCAGCAAAAATGGCAAAATGTCCTAAATTTTAAGAAACTTGCTACCAGCCCCAGACCTAAATTTCTTATAAAAACTTATTGATACAATATCAAATATATCTTGAAATATATTGCAAGAAAACTCTTCTCCATTAACGCAGAAGATGTCTCTTTTCCAGTTCGTTACTTGTATCATAACACAAAAGGTGTTGGAACAGGTGGAAAATCGTAATTACCTTGAGATCGTAAAAGTCCTTGAGGAAATTAATATCCAATCAATATCTAAATTATTGGACCATATTCACAGGTCCTCTTTGTTGCTGGTGAATAATTTTCACGAACTGGCCCCTGGATTTCCTCATTAGCACGAAGAAGTGTGAAAGGATACGATCGGTGAAAATTTGGCACCTCGGAGTCCGCCTTTAAGTCCGTCTTGGATGTTGAAACTCTGGAAACCTGGGAAGATGATGATTTTAGGGAAATATTTACGAAGACCTCGTATACAGTTTCTGTAAAAGACTCAGAATAAAATTTGTAAACAGTCTCAAAATCGCCATTCGCATATTCATTTGCCTTTGTTGAGTTTTCTTTGATTGATGAAGCTTTTTAAAGGCTGCTTTCGGCATTGAAAATGCTTTCAGCGATGTGCTTACTTTCAATAAATCTCGTACGCATTTTGAATTAGAAAAAATTGCTCGAAAGATCTTGTGAAATCCTGCTTTTTACGAAAATTTTGTAGCACATTTGAAGAAAAGTGTTGCACTTCGGCTTTCGGCAGACAAAAGGCTTGTTGTTGTTTTATTTTTCATTCTTCGAATGGAACTCTCTCGATATTCTAATAAAATATTATGTTCTGCTGTCCCTTTGTGTAGCGGCGATGTGGAGAGTGACAAGTGGGCTGCAGCGGGAGTTCGGTCTGCGCCATAAAAAAACTTCTCAGCTTAGCGCAATTCCCAATGGAATAATCCATCAATAATGTTGCTCCCTGCAGTAGGATGTTGTTGTGGATTGGGAGCTTTCAGGGTCACACCTTTCGAAAATTGATTTTGTTCTTGGACATTGTCTGTTTGGAATGGAAATGGAAGGCCATGACTCAACGGGGTTGTTTTGTCAGCCTGCAAAAATCATTATAGTTTATAGCTTTGGAAAGACAACTCGATAGCGAGGTTGGTGCAAAAGAGAACTTTCATCATAACCAAGTTAGGCCAGTTGGCAGAAAGTCAAAATGTAAAAATAGATATTAGATCATTTGAACATCGATAAGACAAAAAGTTGGGGTCTTCGAGAGCTTAAAGCCTCTCTTCAAACAAATAAAAACTCAATTTATTCCTACATTTCAGATAGAAATTCTTGCTGCCACGATTGATCATCCTCCCCTTATTCTGCACCAAGAAACTGGCCTAAATTTCTTACCAAGGCCTAAAATTGCCAAGAAGCTCTCTATTTTCCTTATTTTCCCTAACATTTTTGGAGGAATTGGGGGCCAGTTACCACAAACTTCTTAATTGTTTCTGCTTCTTGTGTATCTTGATTGCCTAACTTATTTTGACTGCTTAAATAAGAAATTTTATTCAATCAATCGCCTCAGCTTGCGAGTAATTCTTCTTCAATTAGACAGAAAATGGTAAATTGAGAGGCAACTATTTTCTGCTTTTGCTGTATAGCTGTATAGTGATTTTGATTGCCTAATTTTGTGCAAACAATCGACCCCAGCTTGTGAATAATTCTTCTTTAATTAGACAGAAAATGATCAATTGAGAGCTAACAATTTGCACATCACGATGCATTCGATGAATCAGCCCTATTGTTGTTTGACTCAAATGTATGAATCAAGTCTTGGTACAGGTACCTGAATGGAAACTTTCTAATGAATGCGTAAACAAGCTGGCCTATTTGAAGGCTTTAAAAGGAGTTCTTCATGTAACACATGCTTTATTTTACTATGGTAAATGTGCTGGTCTGGGGATGTTACTAACTACCTATGCGCTGTGAATGTATTCGCCTTTTCGTAAGACACCGATCTTTCGATGTTTGATTTCCCAATCTTTGAATTCCTTGAAAGCATGTCGAAGGCATCTTTGGTGTAAAATATGCAAATCCAAGGATTTTGCGCTCTAAATACATTTAATTAGCCTAATTAGCTTTTCATTCTAATTAGCGTTGACACTGATGGCCACTGATCTGATTATCAACGCTTGACAACGCTTGAATTCCTTAAAAATTGTTTTCTTTATGATCTGAGTCTCCATGATTGAATTCCTTGCAAGATACTTCGATGGATGCTCGTCTCTACTGAGGGGCATGCTTCCCCCTAGAAATTCTTGTACACTTGCAAAGACAATCCAGCGTTTGTGAGAAATCATGCAGAAAACTTTTCATGTTCATAGAAATCTCCAATCCTCCAACACTTTTAATGAACTGCTACAGAAAAAACAATTTGTGTTCAAGAATTCTTCGTCAGTTTAAACAGATTATATAACCATTTGCTGGATTTTCATCTGACACTAGTCACAGCAAATGATCAGTTTCACAAGAAAATATCAAGCAAATGGTTCCATCACTTACGCTATATTAGAGTTTTGTACCAATTAAAGTATTTTCAACTGATAGAATGCTTGTGGCAGTCTTTTGCTAGTTGTGAATAGCTATCTTTATGGCAATGCAACCATGGATTCTAAAAATCTCCGAAAGGCGCTTGCAAAGAAAGCTGAGCAGTAAAATTTTATAAATATTTTGAAGGTATCAAAAAATTTAGCTCATTCCCAGATATCAAGCAACCAAATAGGGTTGTGCTTAATTATCTAGATGGGGAAAGAATTTCTTGCTACCTCAAAACAATTACAGTTTTAAAAACTTCATGGCAGTAGTATTTTGGGGGTACAACACCAACAGTTGATTGGAAACACCTATTATCACTCTTTTAAAACAGTGTGCGAGATTTTTGAAAACAAAAGGACTTTTCAAGATTTTTTTTGAAAACAAAGAATTTCTAGCAAAAGCGTACGAGATTTTTATAGAGTGATTTGCCCTTGGGAAATACTACGCAGTTTGAATCCAACAAAATAGCAAAATTTCTCCTTGTCCAAAATCATATATACAACAATTGCCTCACTCATTTACAATATATACATCCATAAAACATATTCTGACTTATCCTATGCTAAACGTTTTTAAAACATAGTAAACTTGGGCTGAACTGATAAAATAAGACTTTGTCAGAAAAAGTTAGACTCTATTTTATGGCTGAGCCAAAACCGTAAGCTTATCTTGAAGCTTAAAAAGCAAATGTTTTCTGTTAGTCATGATTACTAAATTTCAAAATTCATTATCTACGTTGGAGATCCTTTATAATTATCCAAAGTTATCGGCCTACGATTTTAGGCAACACTGTCCTATTGTTCAGTTCTGATCCTGGGTCAGAAACTGGGTTATTTTCTGAAGTCCTCCGTCTCGTTTTGGATGATGTTGGGTGTGTAGGGGGCAGTTTCCCTGCTGCAGTAGTGCCTGATCCTTGCCTGTGGTGTTTCAATTTCTCTACAGTGGTGCTCGATGTGTGGTTGTTGGTTGCTTCTGCAGGGGCACGGGGTAATCTCCTCCTCAGCCACGCATGCCTCAGCGCTTGTGATGGGGTCATCCTCTGACTTGGATCCCATTCTAAACATTTCTTGAGAAAATCGATAAATAAGGCGTCATCACACCCCTTTAGGGCAGTGACAAAGTCCTTTGATGCAGGGGGGCCTCTCGTTTTTCCGTGTCTTGATTTACCCCCAGTCAATACAGTGCTGCCATCTGGCAATGTCGTGACAGTGCAGTAACGAGGATACCCCCTGGAGCTGATGAAATTCTTGGCACGTTTTGAAGTTTCAAGCAGCTTATCAGGGGGCATTCCTAATAGTTCCATAACAGAGGCAAGCTGATCTCCTTCATCTTCACCAGGAAACAGGGGAAATCCCGTCAGTAGCTCTGCTAAGATGCACCCGAAACTCCACATATCAATAGGCATTCCGTAACGGGCTCCCAAAATCACTTCTGGTGCTCTGTAGAATCGAGATTGAATATAGGTATAGATTCGTTGGTGTTCATAACAACTTGATCCAAAATCGATGACTTTGATTCCACTTCTTCCTTGCTGTTTGAGCAAAACATTTTCAGGTTTGAGATCGCAATGAATTATTCGATTCCTGTGCAAAGCTTCTAAGCATTGTAACATCGAGTGAGCAAACTTTCGCACCAACTGCAACGAAAATCCTTGAAATTTGTTCTTCTTGATAAGTTCGTAAAGATTGATACTGAGCAGTTCAAATGTGATACACATATGGCTACGAAACTGAAAGTGTTCTAGCATGTGAATAATATTGAAATTATTTTCTTTGTCTTGCTTCTTCAGGTGTTCAAGAATGCGAATTTCTTCTGCGGCTTGCCGATGAAATCTTTTCTCGTTGCGGATTAATTTCAATGCAACATGACACTGACTTTTGTGATCATAGGCCTTGACAACAGATCCAAAGCTTCCCTTTCCAATAACTTTGAGAACTTCGTAGCGATACGCAATGTGATCATGAGGAACGAGAATATACGAGCCTTGCTCATCATCGTATCCGCTGTTATTCGTTCCGCCAACAACACCTTGCCTTTTCTTCGCGTTAGGCCCAACGAAGTAAATCTGTGGGTAGTTGAAGATCTCGTGATGTTCAAATGTCGATAACTTGTGCATGTAAAGTTTCATGGCTTGTTCAGGCGACATGGATTGTCCTTTACTTTGAGAATCAGATGATGCGGTTGATCGCCGCTCAGAATTCGGAGTAGGAGCATCTGTCCTATGATGAGTGCTGGTAACGGCAGGTTGCGAATGTGTGCTACTATCAACATTTGGGAAGGTTCTTTTGTCCACTGATTTCAACTTAGTTTGATGTTCTTCATCGAATAACTGTTGTACTTGAACACCTCCTAAGTGTGGTAGTCCTTTAGATCCATTGCTATCATGCGAGTTCTGTTTCACGGGAATTTTATTCGTCTTCTTGAGCGGAGGAAGCACTTCGCCATGGCTTCTAACAGACGCAGATGGATCGATATGAGTGTAGTACATTTCGGTTTTGCCAGCGAGCGATTGCTTATTACTAGCCACTAGAATATGCTTGGTCGTACTGGTTCCTAACATAATCGATCTAATGAATTTGAAATTAACATTTAATGTGTCTAACAGCGACGTGAAGTGAAGGAACTTTGCTTAAAAACTAGCAAGCCGCCTTTCCTCTCAACTTCATCTGTGTGATTATGTATTCCATCCCGTTGTTCGGTTACTAAGCGACGCCCTGACCAATCATGACGCAAGGAAGCCGCAAATACAAAACAAGTGAACGTGTCTCGTTACTCGTAACCACTCGCATATCTTTTCATAAATTTGGGTTAATTTCATAAGACAATAAGATGAAGCGATAGATTAACAATAGAACAAAAGGCACAAACAATAGGCGCCACCATAGAGACTACAGGATAAACAAAACTGCGGTACCTTGATGATTTATTTGTGTTGTGCGCATTACAAAGATCAGAAGCGATCCGAAGCGTTTTTTGTTGGCATTGCCAAGATAAGGCCCTTATCTGGCACGCGTTTTAAGACTTGTAAGTGTCAGTTGGAAAGACGGGGGAAAGACGCTTGGCTTATTTTGTATAGCGGCAATACACCGGCCTAAAAAAGCAAGAAAACACTTCACAATTGTTGTTTCCATAGTTGTTTCCCATTTTCTTGCATTAGCAAAATTTATGCAGCATAAATTTGAATATTTTACTCAAGACGCAAGCAAACAATCGCAAACAAAGGCACCACCATAGAAACAGCTACAGCAGGGAGTAACAACAACTTTTACGGCCTGAACGTATTCACAGCAGCAAAACAATTTATTTGACGTCGGATGACATAATTTTACGACTTTCGATTCCCCTTTCTATGGAGTATTGTCCGTTCTTTGGTCCAATCAGGATCTGGGTACGCCCTTCAGCAAACATGGATTTGATGCAAATCACTGCTATGATGCTATTATGATGTAAGGATATGACGTGTTCTATTTGGTGACTTTGATAACCATAGACTATGATGTTCTTTTCAAATAAACCAAATAACAAATTCAATTTTCTAGACGCAAATTGCAAGCCAAGAGTTTTGAAATGTTCTGTAGCTCTTTTCAATAGTTTGTTTATAGGCCCATCGGAACGAAATTCATATCGGGGGGGGGGCTGGAAGTAAATGCGAGCGGAGAGAGCACAAATGGGGGTCCGGGGGCTTGCCCCCGGGAAAATACATACATACATACATACATACATTTTTATTTGATAACGCAGGTTAATATTGGCTACAATACTGTAGATGTGGACCTTTTTGTAACCACGCCCTTTAGATGGTCGGAAAACGCCCCTGTCGTGATGAATTTGCCATTTAAAGGAGCAAAGGATTGCCACTGACAAACGGTTTTCCCTGGAAATTTTGACAATATGACTCCAAAATCACTTAGAAATAGACTGATTTTTAATTGCATGATATAAACAGTAATAGCTTAGTAACTTCAGGTGTTTAAATAGAGAACTTTGATAACCTCNAAGAGTTTTGAAATGTTCTGTAGCTCTTTTCAATAGTTTGTTTATAGGCCCATCGGAACGAAATTCATATCGGGGGGGGGGCTGGAAGTAAATGCGAGCGGAGAGAGCACAAATGGGGGTCCGGGGGCTTGCCCCCGGGAAAATACATACATACATACATACATACATTTTTATTTGATAACGCAGGTTAATATTGGCTACAATACTGTAGATGTGGACCTTTTTGTAACCACGCCCTTTAGATGGTCGGAAAACGCCCCTGTCGTGATGAATTTGCCATTTAAAGGAGCAAAGGATTGCCACTGACAAACGGTTTTCCCTGGAAATTTTGACAATATGACTCCAAAATCACTTAGAAATAGACTGATTTTTAATTGCATGATATAAACAGTAATAGCTTAGTAACTTCAGGTGTTTAAATAGAGAACTTTGATAACCTCCTTCAATATTAATAAGTTTATTAAATATTCATTTCGATAATCTTTACTCTTACAGCCTTTTCAGGAAAGAAAGGAACAAACATTAGCAAATTATTCAAATTATTGGGGGGGGCCCCAGCTCCCCCGCTTCCGACGGGCCTGGTTTATGTTACTAGTCAAGTCTTGACTAGTAGCACAAACAAACTATTGAAGATGAGCGTGCAGCTTTTTATGCCAACTTTTCAAAATATTTTCTTGGCAAATGATGGCTTGTTTTGCTCCTCCCTTCATAGAGAATGTAAACAATATGCCTCATAATCAATCTGGCAAGGAGTCTAATTGCAAACATGGTCACTTGTTATCTAAACAGAAAGTTCCTTTATTTATTGCTAGCTATTGACTTGACCTCGATATGAAATTGCTTTGATTGCATTTTACATTTACAAGCAATCAACTAGACATGATGTCAGCAAATGTCATTGCAACTAATGAAAATCTGGCTCCACGAATATTTTAATAAGTTCATTTCGAGAAGTGAGTTCTAATTTTCTATAAGAACTGTTTGAAAGCAGGAATAATTGTTCTGGGACTTTCTATGTACAGTACACGTACAACCTTTTTTTATAAGAAACTCCGATCGGGCCAGAGTACTAAAAGTGTCTTAATTCAACATAAAAATTTCAGCATTTTAGTACTAAAAGTTTCTTAATTTGTTTCTTATTTTTTAAGTGCATGAGTTATCATGCAGTTTCTAACACTGCTGCAGATATGTTTCTTGACATACAAAGCATCAGGTGGGAAGAAAAAGTGTTCTATTACGTTCAAAACATAAAACCGTTAGTTGATATTACTCAAGAATAAGGGTTCAACAACATATTTGTCATAATATCTTTGTATTGTGCTCTTGAAACTTTCTTAGTTCTTTCCGAAGTTAGTACTAGAGTTTCTTAAATTTTCGGTCATCCTAGTACTAGTTTGTTACAAACCAGTTTCGTGTATTGTTTTTATAAGAAACCGCTTATAAGATACTCAACTCTCAGATTGCCAAAAAGTTAAGAAATGCCAGCACTGGGGAAATATAAATCAAGAAACTATTTATTTTAGTCAAGGAAATTCTCAGCGTATTTTCCTTTATTTTCATTTGTTCCTGTATCATAATACTTGGAACACTATGCTTGGAAGGTACTTGAGTAATGTTTAAATATTGGAAAGACGCCAAAAAACTTCGTTTTGCAATGTTCACGAGGGCACAGATAGTAAACATGAAGATTGTTGTGGAACCTTTAAGAAACTCGTAAGAAACTTTGAGTACTCAAAATCTGATAATTTTAAGAAACTTTCAGCGCTTTCGGTACGGTTTCGGTACTGGCTCAAATTCTTAGTTTCTTGGGAATGCAAATGGAGGTCAGTGTTGTCAAAGTCACGAATAATGATTCTCAGAAAGGAAATGGATGAAGCAACTGAAAAGCTGACACGCCTTTGACAGCGGAGGACGTGATGTGAAAAGTAGTCACGAATTTTGAGGAGGATTTTATGGGACTTGTCGCGAAAATTCCACTCATAAGTGATCAGATGAGGAAAACTTGCGTTTTTTGCGTGTGAGTTCGACAGCCTCGATATCAAAAGTTATCAATCACAGCAAAGCAACAACAACAACACAAGAAGTCAACCATCACATGATAGCAAAGAAAGGTCCAAAGAAGTGGAAGAAAATCTATCAAGAAGAAGAAAAGAAATTTAATGATTCTGTGACAGTTTAGAAGAGGAATAATCGCATGCCACCCGAGAAAAATCATTTTAGAATGGAGAGAAACCTTGATCTGCAGCTTGAAGAAACGTATGCAGCTTTTTATTCAACTACAACCTGTAACTGTGTTGGCACAATAAAAATGGCCTAAATAAAAAGTTGGGGTCGTACCGTTTTGCTTTGAAGAGTTTTTTGGACGTGACTGTATCTGTTTCTTAGGGTTAGGCTTCTGCATAGCTAAACCAACATTTACACTGACCTCAAAATACAAAGATAGCCAACCTTTTTTATTTTTGGACAAAAGTGGGTCTGTATGTATGAAAATAACACTATCATTTTGAAGAACACAGTGGAAAATCTGTGTGGTATGGCATACCAAAACATTGCCAGACGGCTAACTTTGTTTACTGTGCGTGCATGGTCTTTTTAAGTGGAAACTTTTGCGTGCTTGGCGCAAGACAAATTGTGTGCTTGGAGGGTAATGATCATACAACTGTTACTGTAAGTTTGCAACTCCTATCAAATTGTGCACCCTAGAATTTGAATGTGCGCTTGTGGCTGACAAATTTGCACATGAGATCTCGCGCGTAAACAGCAAAGTTAGAAGTCTGGTCTGTATGTACTTTATGTGGCCCTCTCGTCCTAGAGGAAATTTGTATGTTATGCCAAAGATCTTTGGCTTGTGAACAAGGACAGATAACAAGATCTGTTTATTTTAATAATAATTATCACTGCAAGCACCGGAGCTACATACACTATAGGCTGAATACTTGGGGGTCGTCCAAAAATCCACTCGTGATCAGTTAGCGGCATTTGGCCGCTAACTTTTTGACCCCCCTCCCCCCCTCCTTAGCGGACTCTACCTATATTTTCCTATATTGCATGCTTTGCTCATATATTGGCCTAAAAATGGTTGACCGCTCATTCATAGGAAAACAACGAGACATCATAAGGTACGGTGGCAAAACATTGCTACAAATCAATTCTCACCAGTTTCCGTATACAATTTTCAAAGTCTTCATTTTAGATAACACATGTAATTCCTTAAGTTCCAACCATGATCGCTTAACGGATTTTGATGAAACCCCCTCCCCCCTTAGCGGCCAAATGCCGCTAACTGATCACGAGTGGATTTTTGGACGACCCCTTACTATTCAGCCTATAGTGTATTGTAGCTCCGGTGCTTGCAGTGATAATTATTATTAAAATAAACAGATCTTTTTATCTGTCCTTGTTCACAAGCCAAAGATCTTTGGCATAACATACAAATTTCCCCTAGGACGAGGGGGCCACATAAAGTACATACAGACCAGACTTCTAACTTTGCTGTTTACGCGCGAGATCTCATGTGNCCCCTCCTTAGCGGACTCTACCTATATTTTCCTATATTGCATGCTTTGCTCATATATTGGCCTAAAAATGGTTGACCGCTCATTCATAGGAAAACAACGAGACATCATAAGGTACGGTGGCAAAACATTGCTACAAATCAATTCTCACCAGTTTCCGTATACAATTTTCAAAGTCTTCATTTTAGATAACACATGTAATTCCTTAAGTTCCAACCATGATCGCTTAACGGATTTTGATGAAACCCCCTCCCCCCTTAGCGGCCAACTGATCACGAGTGGATTTTTGGACGACCCCTTACTGGATATGACTACTCTAAACAAAATGAACAAGTAATTTAGGAACATCCGTAAAGGAACACAAGTAAATATAATGGGACAGTGAGAGGAGATTACTTGACATGCTGTTTCAAAGAAATTTGTCATCACAGACAAAGGAAACCCTCTCAAGCTGCAGATCAAAACAAACAAAGCAACAAAAGAATGCCCATATAACTGCATGGCTAAATGTTCATGTAAAAAGGGTTGTTTGGACAAGTCATACCAAAAGAAGAAGGATAAATCTAAAAAATCATCTGCCACCTCAGTTTTATCTCTCTCCTCTTGTTGTAGCCCTCCTGCTAACCTGGACATGTTTTTGGGTTCTTGCCAGTAATTTATACGTAAACTCATTTATATGAATGCCATCTTGTTTGTTCAAAGGATGCGAGAACCTGGAGTTACAGGGGTGCTATGTGTTGACAGACAAGGACTTCCATTGGCAGGTATAGTAGAATGTCATTTTTTACGTTTAGTTCAAAGCATTGTCTTTCTTGCAACAGCTAAATCGAAAGGTTGAAAAAAGGGGACCTCATTTTTTATGGAAAATGTGAAATATCAAAGTTAAGAACAACAAGTTCCTACCTTTGGTAGTTTGGTTTATTATGCATTAAAAAATTTGGAAAATAAAATTTATATCATGTGGAGCTCCAATAGATGATTACAGAAAAGATGGCGTCGGGGGGCATTTGACCAAGATGTTTTGCGTTTAGTGATCCAATTTCTATAGAATCACCGTTGATTTCATTATAGAACGCAATGCATCTTGGTCAAATGCCCCCCCACACCATCTTTTCTGTAATCGTCTATTCCTCTTGATTTTACATCCTCAAAAGATTTACAAACATTGAAATTTACTTTTCAGCTAAAGGTGTTGCACAGACAACCAGCTCAGGGGCAATTTCTGGTTTAGTGAAAGAAGCTGCATTGCTTTTTCCAGATACAGATCTAAGTCCAGTGATAACTTTAGAAGGCGAAACAAGGTATGTATAAAATCTTACAGTTATTAACTAGCTGTCTCTTGGCATCAGCAATAGTTAGTGATGTTCTGCAGGGATTTGTATTGGGTCCACTGCTTTTTAATAGTCTATAAGATTACTTTTAAAGATGATAGAGAAACTGGCATGTCTCTATCCATACTGGAATCAAGGGGGTTTCCGCCACATTTATATGGCGGAAAGGACCTTGAATTTGACATACGCAAAGCCTAAAATCCCTAATTCCTATAGGGGAGCAATAAGCTATGGATTACCTTGTGGCGTACGGATAATGTTCCTGGCGGACGCATATGGCGGGCGGTCCTACCTCTATTCCACTATGGGTCCCTATAAGTAGGATGATGAAAACACCCATGTATATTATTATTTATCTTTGTCATTGATTTGTTCATGCACATCAGTTTCAACAAGCGATACTCTATTTTAATACACTTCTTGCCCATTCCCCCCTTTTGATGTACATTTTAGTTTTTCCCATTACCTTAAAAGTATGAAAGGGTTAATATATCAGGCTTGATATCAAGTTATAAAAATAGCTATTTTCATGTTCATGCTTGTTCAATGTCATGATATCAAATAACGTTCCACAGGGATCAGATCTAGGTCCAGTGCTATTTATGTTTTTCAAATGATAAATGGTAGTTTGAAATTAAACATGGTGAAAATGAATGAATAGCAGTGAGGAATGATTGCACAATAGAATTGCATAGCACAGTTGCTAGGACATCTTTTCCAAACAATCAAAACGAAATTAACCCTCATATATCTTCCCCTTAAAACAGTTAAGCTCTTCCTTCTTGCAGAATTATTTTCATTTGGATGAAATAATTTTCAGAACTTTACTGTGTTCAAGACTGAGTTATTGTTCTTACGTTTGCTTATCAAGGCAGAGAGAAATGGGGTTTTTTGCTGTGGAAGGAAATTTACTGGATGCAACTCTTACCTGCCTAATTGGACAACAGAGCCAGAATGAAAGGATTTTAGAGAAACAGGAAAGGATCTTCTTGCTTCTTTTGCTGGAGGAAAGCATTTAGCACAGCACAGAGTTTAAAACTCAATTTTCTAGATCAGCACATGTATTAAAAACAGCTTTAATTGTATTGGAAACTGTTGTTTTCTTTTATCTGATGTAAAACTTGTTTGTTTTCCAGCAGTTGGGTAAAAAACTGTTATTTTTCCTTTTCAGCAATGTAATGATAAAATCACATGAAAAGATTGTTCTTGCAATACACAAAGTGAAAAGTTAGCATCAAGAAAATTCATTGAAAGAAATCTGGAGCTTGTGAACCTTGCTGGACTCAACAGGGTCCCAAGTTTCAAATGAACTAGGACAGAAAATTGTATAAATTCTTAGTTCATGTACTGTACATGGACACTTAAGGTCCTAAATCTCTCTAATCCAAATCATATGACTTACAATGTGTAAAATTTAAAATTTCAGGGTGAATTTCCAATTTTATCTTTAGCCTTCCCAAAGTAGGGTGCCTCAAAAATAAGATTTTGGATCTACAGAAAGACCTTTGCTTTCTGAAACTTTTCTTCGCATTTTTATTGGCATGCGTCTGTTCAACTGGGATGCTTTGCACTAAGATGCTTGGACATCTTTGTCTGAACTAATCTCAAGGGACGTGAAATGCTTTCACAACGAATAGATAAAAGTGCTAATGTGCAAAGCACTTTAAGTTATGTCTCTGTTAGCTCCAACTAGTTAAAATCAGCTAATTGTTATCTGAATTATTATTTTTCTGTCATGTAAAAATCTTCAATTTTGAATAGTAAAGGACACTTAATATATCTCAACCTCTTGATCAGTTGTACTCGCTGTTCGTCCACCATTTGACGTTCTTATTCAGCGAAACTGTACTGGAATCATTTATCAAGCCATAACGGTACAGTCAAACTTGTAACTTTAGTTGCAAGCAGGTACGGTATACTATTGTTGCCTTTGGTACCGAAAGGAAATAAGTTGGGTAATCAATTTTTCAGCTTCTCGAAAGGTTTTGTAAAACGTTAGAACTGGGAGGAGGCATTCTCTAAACTCATTCTAAACGCATTTCAAGTGAGTTTTCGCTTCGAATTGGAATCAAAACTTTTTGATTCCATCCAAATGATGTGGAACTCAAAGGCGCCGAAAAAATCTCGAAATTGAGGCAAAAATAATGTTGATGCGTTCAACGAGATTTTACTCTTGTGTGAACCAAGCGCAAGACAACAAGACAATACACTGTAGAAAGCAAGTTCTTTTAAGCCTACTTCGTCTCGCTACCATGCAACATTACAAGAAATTCTTAACGTAAACAAAACAATAAC
>REGM01000079.1:771875-811936 GCA_004194415.1 Aurelia aurita | reverse complement strand
TGAATTATTATTTTTCTGTCATGTAAAAATCTTCAATTTTGAATAGTAAAGGACACTTAATATATCTCAACCTCTTGATCAGTTGTACTCGCTGTTCGTCCACCATTTGACGTTCTTATTCAGCGAAACTGTACTGGAATCATTTATCAAGCCATAACGGTACAGTCAAACTTGTAACTTTAGTTGCAAGCAGGTACGGTATACTATTGTTGCCTTTGGTACCGAAAGGAAATAAGTTGGGTAATCAATTTTTCAGCTTCTCGAAAGGTTTTGTAAAACGTTAGAACTGGGAGGAGGCATTCTCTAAACTCATTCTAAACGCATTTCAAGTGAGTTTTCGCTTCGAATTGGAATCAAAACTTTTTGATTCCATCCAAATGATGTGGAACTCAAAGGCGCCGAAAAAATCTCGAAATTGAGGCAAAAATAATGTTGATGCGTTCAACGAGATTTTACTCTTGTGTGAACCAAGCGCAAGACAACAAGACAATACACTGTAGAAAGCAAGTTCTTTTAAGCCTACTTCGTCTCGCTACCATGCAACATTACTAGAAATTCTTAACGAAACCAAAACAATAACTGAATAGAAATGTTATGATTAAGAAAAATAGAGGATCCTCTCAGCAGACAGAATATTAAATTTTTATCAAAATTGTCTCGGAAACATAGCAACCAATATTCACAAAACGTGATTTACAAATATAAACATTAACAAAGTCTATAAATTTATTGATACAAATATAGGATAGGCTAGGCGTCGAATCTTTGAAAAGGCCAGTGTAAATGGCTATTACATCTTTCTTTTAATTGAATCCAGCATAGGCATCAAATCTTTAAAAAGGCTAGTGTAAATGGCTATTGCGTCTTTCTTTTGATTGAATGGCTTCTAAGGGACTTCAGGTACTTTGCTATAATTCTACCGTTGGACTTTTCTGCTTTTCTGAATTCTTTATTTTCGAAATTTCAGCGTATTTTATATTCAACTCGTTTGAGAATGCGACATCAAATTTCCAAATCGTAAACCAGAAGAGTTACAGACTTAGTGCTTGACACCATATTGCAGACATTCATAAACTATGGTTTTCTTGAAAATGGTGCAATGTTTCCTCAAAAAAGTTTAGAAATTACGATGGTTTTAATCGAGAAATCTCGGAAATCTCGTACGCTATTTTGGATAGTGAAATGCCCCTCGGTTTTAATTTTTTTCGAAATGTTTCTTGAATTCTTAAAAAGGAAGAAAACTCCTCTAATTCTGAAAATATTTAAGATTTCAGAAAAGTCCAATAGTAGAATTATTAGCAAAGCCATTCAGTCCATAGAAAGAAGTCATAGCCATTTACACCAGCCTTTTTTAATTGTATGCGTTAGTTCAATTCAAAACAGGTTACACTTAGAAAAACCATTCTTATTAGATTACACTTATGAGAAAATTTGCTGTTGTATCTAAATATTTCTAATGTTTATCTACCAGGTGGTCAAAAATACTTTTGCAGTTTGAACAAGCAGCGATCATCAAAATTTGTTTATGCTGCGATTGTTAACATTTCCTTCACATATGTTTGCTCTAAAGACCGAACTAATTCTGGAAATGCTGCATAATTTAGTAAGACCTGGAAAACTACGTTTTGGGTGCTCCACCCCTTTTGATTTTCGAAAAGATACATTAAAATCATGACACGTGATACCCACGTGATAACTACTCCGAATTGTCTTTATTCCCATCCTCTTACTTTTGGTTGCTTACATAAAAACCCGCATAAAAGAAACTGCGGATTAAGAACATCCAGGCTGATTTTTGGCCATTTAAGCACCTTATAGACAGAGACGTAGGAACCGGGGGGCACTGGGGGCACGGGCCTCCCCAAGATTTTGCAATAAGTGAAAAATTGCCCTTTTTGTTTGAGACAATGCCCCTTTAGCTTAATGAAAAAAGTGCCCTTGAAGTGCCCCTCCAAGTTTAAGATGCTTCCTACGGCCCTGCTTATAGATAAGAACCGTTTATATAAATGTATAGGAACAATTGCAGCCTGATACAGAAAATCACTGGTTCTTTTATGCGGGTTTCTACTGTATGTAGTTGAAGATGTTGTTTAAATAATTCATGTAGAATCGCAAAAAATTAGAGATTTGGTGATTTTGAAACGGCTGAACTTTGCCTGGAACATTGATTTAAGAGTTAAAGAATTATCTTCCAAAATGGCATTAAAGGGAGTACAAAGACCAGCAGCCTTTGCCATCGTTTGTTTTTGTTTTTGTGAATTTCGTACAGTCAGTTATGCTGGAAGCTGTGCAGAGAAAGTCGCTGACTGTGCGCAAAGCATGCTGGTCTTTGTACTCCCTTTAACGACCCATTGATAAATGGCAATGACGACCCATTGATAAATGGCATTGACGATCTATTGATGTCAACAAACTGTTGCATGTTTATCGAGTAGTTTACCGAATGAGTCAGAAAAATGCATCCACTTTTTGAAAAATCGTACCACAAAAACTATGAAACCAATTGAAAAATAATAACTCTGGGTGAGAGTTATACAGACCCGCGTTGACCCGTATGCAATGCCCTTCATCAGAGTCCGAATCACAAAAATTCCGAAGACATGTTATAGTTGCAGGGGGTGGGTCCCACCTGAGGGGTATGGAGAATATAAGTCCCCTATCAGAGGAGTATTGCCCCTACCGCGACATAAGGCTACCCAGGGGCGTCGCCAGCCCAAAAAGAGTGGGGTGGACTTAGTAAGGAACTATATGTTGAAAGGTATACCCTTTTTTACCTCGTTTTGCTTATGAATAAAACCACCTTGAGAAAACTGGGGTGGACATCACCCCAGTCCACCCCCTGGCGACGCCCCTGAGGCTACCAGACGATAACATTTTTCAAGAAACTTCTAAAGAAAACTCACTAAATCGTTTCCCGAGCAATTCTTGTTCCAATTTCGTTGGTTTCACTTCATGTTTCTCAGTTTCTGTCACTAACATGAATTGATGGCATTTTGCCGGGATTGACGAAGCAGATTTTGATCTTGGCAGCAGAGTGATTTCGTCTGATTTCTTGTTTAATGATGATCTGATGAAATCAACAATCACTGATTCATTCTCGTCATTTGCGATTGGTCGTCCATAGCGAAATGCTTGACCGGATAGCCTTGCTTGTAGGCGACGGTTATCTGGAAGAACAAGTGGAAAAGGTATTTATGGACCGCCTGAAAGTATAGGAGGTGCTTTTAAAGTTAGTCTTCTCCAAACGATAAACAAGCTTTAATTTCCACAGTGATTTCTCGATGTGAGTTTCTGTACCCTACAAATATCCATCTACCACCATGAAGGTAAGAGTACATTTACGGGAGACTGCACCAGACTAGTACCAGCACCTTTTGCATCTTGAAACTATTACAAGATTCAGGATTTATAAAATTCAGAAAATACCTATGATATTTCTGCAGCAGGTTAGAAAGCCTTCTTTACCAGATACTACAAGAACTAGAATTCAAGAACGTTCCAATTCTTTGTAGAATTTCAGTAAATATACAACGAAAATCTGAAATACGTACTACAATTTTGAACAATAGACCATTTTGACATTTAGAAAAGGGTCTGGGGAGAGCAATATTTTTCTGGTAAATGGNTAAGAGTTAAAGAATTATCTTCCAAAATGGCATTAAAGGGAGTACAAAGACCAGCAGCCTTTGCCATCGTTTGTTTTTGTTTTTGTGAATTTCGTACAGTCAGTTATGCTGGAAGCTGTGCAGAGAAAGTCGCTGACTGTGCGCAAAGCATGCTGGTCTTTGTACTCCCTTTAACGACCCATTGATAAATGGCAATGACGACCCATTGATAAATGGCATTAACGACCCATTGATAAATGGCAATGACGACCCATTGATAAATGGCATTGACGATCTATTGATGTCAACAAACTGTTGCATGTTTATCGAGTAGTTTACCGAGTGAGTCAGAAAAATTCATCCACTGTTTGAAAAATCGTACTACAAAAACTATGAAACCAATTGAAAAATTAGAACTCTGGGTGAGAGTTATACAGACCCGCGTTGACCCGTATGCAATGCCTTTCATCAGAGTCCGAATCACAAAAATTCCGAAGACATGTTATAGTTGCAGGGGGTGGGTTTTACCTGAGGGGTATAGAGAATACAAGTCCCCTATCAGAGGAGTATTGCCCCTACCGCGACAAAAGGCTACCCAGGGGCGTCGCCAGCCCAAAAAGAATGGGGTGGACTTAGTAAGGAACTATATGTTGAAAGGTATACCCTTTTTTACCTCGTTTTGCTTATGAATAAAACCACCTTGAGAAAACTGGGGTGGACATCACCCCAGTCCACCCCCTGGCGACGCCCCTGAGGCTACCAGACGATAACATTTTTCAAGAAACTTCTAAAGAAAACTCACTAAATCGTTTCCTGAGCAATTCTTGTTCCAATTTCGTTGGTTTCACTTCATATTTCTCAGTTTCTGTCACTAACATGAATTGATGGCATTTTGCCGGGATTGACGAAGCAGATTTTGATCTGGGCAGCAGAGTGATTTCGTCTGATTTCTTGTTTAATGATGATCTGATGAAATCAACAATCACTGATTCATTCTCGTCATTTGCGATTGGTCGTCCATAGCGAAATGCTTGACCGGATAGCCTTGCTTGTAGGCGACGGTTATCTGGAAGAACAAGTGGAAAAGGTATTTATGGACCGCCTGAAAGTATAGGAGGTGCTTTTAAAGTTAGTCTTCTCCAAACGATAAACAAGCTTTAATTTCCACAGTGATTTCTCGATGTGAGTTTCTGTACCCTACAAATATCCATCTACCACCATGAAGGTAAGAGTACATTTACGGGAGACTGCACCAGACTAGTACCAGCACCTTTTGCATCTTGAAACTATTACAAGATTCAGGATTTATAAAATTCAGAAAATACCTATGATATTTCTGCAGCAGGTTAGAAAGCCTTCTTTACCAGATACTACAAGAACTAGAATTCAAGAACGTTCCAATTCTTTGTAGAATTTCAGTAAATATACAACGAAAATCTGAAATACGTACTACAATTTTGAACAATAGACCATTTTGACATTTAGAAAAATGTCTAGGGAGAGCAATACTTTTCTGGTAAATGGCTGCCACAGAGCTAGAAATAGACATAGCTCCGTGGCAGCCATTTACCAGAAAAATATTGCTCTCCCCAGACCCTTTTTCTAAATGTCAAAATGGTCTATTCGGATAAAAGCACAATGTATAAACTTGACATTTGTTAGTAATGAAAGAAGTTCTTAGGCCTACTTTAGTATTGTCTGCTGCAAGGGCTCGTGGAGTAGCAGATCACATTTCTACTTGAATCAGACCTCAAGAACTGGAAAATTTTCCATGAATAGAGAAGAATACGGCACTTGTACTAGTGTGACAGGTGGTTACTTTACCGGACGGAAGCCATTAAGCTGAATTCATCACCTTCTGCACAGAAGACGAGAATACAAACTACTTGGCCATACCTACCACCAACAAAATGGTAAATAAAAAGCATGAAAATAACCACAGCAATATTTCCAAGATGATTTTGAGCTTTTTTGCATAATTGGTAAGCTTTACTACATGGCAAAAATAAGAAAAACGTTACAGAATTAGAACACTTCTACTTACCATTTGGAGGTTTCTTTGCCTTGTTCAGCAATGGCACCGGTTTCTTGTATTCATACACCACCATTGTAGAACCAGCATCTTCTTTCGTTTCCGGCAGAAATTCAACCGGATAATCCAGACCAGCAACTAAACTGACATTTCCACTCTGCGCTCTTGCAATCTTCTGATTCTGGATAACCCCCCGTCTGAATTTAGAGCTTGCTTGTCTTTCCTTTGATTGAGCTGAGAATGCTCTACGTTGAAGAAGTTTTTCCTGGGGGCTTGCTACAGGATTAATTGGTCTCTGGTATTCTTTGAAGGTACTAGCGTTCACGTCATTGAGATTTATCTGTGTGAAGTCCACAGGCGAAACAGAGGCTGGGGATCTTAAATCTTCATCGAAGTATTGATAAAAACCACTGTTTCTGGGTAGCTCCTCTCTTTCCCCAACTTCAGCTGGCATATTGACGAAAATGTACTTGCTTTTGGAACTTTTTTGTCTCAGATTATGTCCTGGATTAACTTGGAATTCTACAGTTTTGTGCTTATGTCTTTCACTGCTCGGCGAAGCTGCATTCTCAAAGAATTCCGAATTGTCCCTTTTATTGATTACTACTTCTTGGGAATGAGAGCGGCTTAATGTGTTCTCAGAAAGTATGTTTCCCTCTCTGATACCAACGCTAGCCCTACGAACAATTGGATCTATAGATTCACGGACATCATTTGGTGGTAAAGGTCTTGAATTTAATTCACGTCGGTCTTTTACATCATAAACAGTTCGTTTCAACTCATCATTTTCTCTTGTCACATTTCTTCCAAGCAACGACATTCTCGCCTTCTTATAAATATTTATTACAGCTTCTTTTGGTCCATCGTTATCGAATCTTCTTGGAACGTGAGGGCTATATATTGGCATGCGTTCATCTCTTTCAGCTGCGTCGCTTTTTTCCGATTCACGAGGCTGATGTCCTTGATGAGTGCTTCTTCTTGGAGCTTCGTCAAAGTCAGGCTTTCCACGCTCCTCTCTAAAACCGATGTCTCCTATCACCGCTCTTTGTGCCACATCAGTAGAAAAAAGGTTCTGACTCATTAAATATTGTAATTCTGTACTCTCACGGCTCAGAGGACTCTGCCTACTCATTGTCTGCTTTTCACCAGTCTTCTTATGACCAATATTTACACTAAACTGAAAATCTCTCTCATCCAAACTATCTGCGATGCTTTCAAAGTCTCCTTTGTTCAAATCGTCGTTTGTATCANGTTTGGTGGTAAAGGTCTTGAATTTAATTCACGTCGGTCTTTTACATCATAAACAGTTCGTTTCAACTCATCATTTTCTCTTGTCACATTTCTTCCAAGCAACGACATTCTCGCCTTCTTATAAATATTTATTGCAGCTTCTTTTGGTCCATCGCTATCGAATCTTCTTGGAACGTAAGCGCTATATATTGGCATGCGTTCATCTCTTTCAGCTGCGTCGCTTTTTTCCGATTCACGAGGCTGATGTCCTTGATGAGTGCTTCTTCTTGGAGCTTCGTCAAAGTCAGGCTTTCCACGCTCCTCTCTAAAACCTATGTCTCCTATCACCGCTCTTTGTGCCACATCAGTAGAAAAAAGGTTCTGACTCATTAAATATTGTAATTCTGTACTCTCACGGCTCAGAGGACTCTGCCTACTCATTGTCTGCTTTTCACCAGTCTTCTTATGACCAATATTTACACTAAACTGAAAATCTCTCTCATCCAAACTATCTGCGATGCTTTCAAAGTCTCCTTTGTTCAAATCGTCGTTTGTATCATAACGGAGCTCAGGGGAAAAGCTTACACGAGGACCTGATAGTCTCTCTATGTCCGAAAGCTTGGAGACGACTGGCCTGCTCCCTTGGCCTTGGCTAAAATCAGTGTCTCTCTCATCGTAGAGATCAGGAGAACAGCTCACATGAGCTGGCCTGGTCTGCGGAGCTTGGCTAGAATCAGCATCTCTTATATCATGTAGATCAGGGGAAAAGCTCACATGTGTAGCGAACGGTCTGTCCTTGGTCACAGGCTGGGAGACTACCGTTGTGATTCCATGGCCTTGATTATCAGCTGTACTTTCTTCATCAATTTGTCTTCTTTTTGCCGAGCTAGGAACATCGTAAGGTGCTGTTCTTGGTCTCTCATCATCAAGTAAAACTTCTAAACGTTGCCCACCCTTGTCTGCAACTGCATGCCCTGCAGACATCACCCTATCGGTCGGTCCTCTAATAACTGATCTTTTCTTTTTCTTCAAGGCTGACAGACAAAATTTCATAAGATTGTCTGTTTGTTGCTCTTCGCTAGGACTTTCCTCTCTCTCGCTGCTTTCATTCTTCAACTTTATTGACTTCGAAGAGAAAAACTTTTTCTCATCCTGTATATCTCCAAAATTGACTCGTAGTGCCTGTGAAGTCTTTCTGGTGACCAGCTTGACTTCGTTAATGTTTTTAGTCCCCTTTGATTGTCTATTCGTCTGCCTAGAGCCGGCTCTTGACTGGTCTTGCGGCTGAGGAGTGCTCGGCGTTTGTGGTCGTGAGCTCAGATCCCTTCGCCGAGCACTTGAATCTCTCAGAACGACCTTCTCACTTTTTAATGACAGCGCTGCTAATGGCATAGCTCTCGTTGGCCTGGTCGTCCTATTATTGCTGCCGAACTTACTTTCTGCAACCGGAGAAAAAGCAGGAACTACTTTAGTTTTCACAATTTCTGCCTTGGGAATGCTCGCTTCATCAGAGTACCACTTTGCATGTGGCTGTGAAGGATTCATGCCTTTAGAGTGCTTTTCTTTCGATTTATCTTTGTCATTGCCATCTTCTCTCTTTCCTCCTTCCTGAAACGTGCTTTCACTGCGTAGAGCTTGATTTATTTCTACCCACAACGGGCTACTTTCTGCATTTGCTGGATGTGAATCTTCTTCTAGATCATCCGGACTCAAATTGTATGAATCTTGCTCTAGATTATCCGGGCTCAAATGGTGAGATAATTCTGAGCCGAATTGTGCACTTGAAACTCTGGGTCTTTCATCTAATTCTTCCCCCTGCTGTTCTAGCTCCTTCCTCCCTAGTATGTCCCCATCAATCACATTCGCAGCACTCTTTATCAGCTTCAAAGGTCCCTTCGTCAAAGAAACGCCATACTCCACAGGCAAAGGGCTTTCCACAGACAAATCCGGCCGATTATTGGCCTCAGATGCTCGACTAACATATCCACCGTCAGGGCTCGTCGCATCATTAGGAATGTCCTCAGCCCTCTCCTCTGCTTCGCCCCTTTCACCTGTCCCATCTGCCTGCTTCTGTACCCCCTTTCTTTTCTGATCCCGTACCTTCTTTGTCTTTTTAACAATGACCCTCTTTGATACATTTCCTTTGGGAANCGTTGTGATTCCATGGCCTTGATTATCAGCTGTACTTTCTTCATCAATTTGTCTTCTTTTTGCCGAGCTAGGAACATCGTAAGGTGCTGTTCTTGGTCTCTCATCATCAAGTAAAACTTCTAAACGTTGCCCACCCTTGTCTGCAACTGCATGCCCTGCAGACATCACCCTATCGGTCGGTCCTCTAATAACTGATCTTTTCTTTTTCTTCAAGGCTGACAGACAAAATTTCATAAGATTGTCTGTTTGTTGCTCTTCGCTAGGACTTTCCTCTCTCTCGCTGCTTTCATTCTTCAACTTTATTGACTTCGAAGAGAAAAACTTTTTCTCATCCTGTATATCTCCAAAATTGACTCGTAGTGCCTGTGAAGTCTTTCTGGTGACCAGCTTGACTTCGTTAATGTTTTTAGTCCCCTTTGATTGTCTATTCGTCTGCCTAGAGCCGGCTCTCGACTGGTCTTGCGGCTGAGGAGTGCTCGGCGTTTGTGGTCGTGAGCTCAAATCCCTTCGCCGAGCACTTGAATCTCTCAGAACGACCTTCTCACTTTTTAATGACAGCGCTGCTAATGGCATAGTTCTCGTTGGCCTGGTCGTCCTATTATTGCTGCCGAACTTACTTTCTGCAACCGGAGAAAAAGCAGGAACTACTTTAGTTTTTACAATTTCTGCCTTGGGAATGCTCGCTTCATCAGAGTACCACTTTGCATGTGGCTGTGAAGGATTCATGCCTTTAGAGTGCTTTTCTTTCGATTTATCTTTGTCATTGCCATCTTCTCTCTTTCCTCCTTCCTGAAATGTGCTTTCACTGCGTAGAGCTTGATTTATTTCTACCCACAACGGGCTACTTTCTGCATTTGCTGGATATGAATCTTCTTCTAGATCATCCGGACTCAAATTGTATGAATCTTGCTCTAGATTATCCGGGCTCAAATTGTGAGATAATTCTGAGCCGAATTGTGCACTTGAAACTCTGGGTCTTTCATCTAATTCTTCCCCCTGCTGTTCTAGCTCCTTCCTCCCTAGTATGTCCCCATCAATCACATTCGCAGCACTCTTTATCAGCTTCAAAGGTCCCTTCGTCAAAGAAACGCCATACTCCACAGGCAAAGGGCTTTCCACAGACAAATCCGGCTGATTATTGGCCTCAGATGCTCGACTAACATATCCACCGTCAGGGCTCGTCGCATCATTAGGAATGTCACCCCGTGCTCAGCCCTCTCCTCTGCTTCGCCCCTTTCACCTGTCCCATCTGCCTGCTTCTGTACCCCCTTTCTTTTCTGATCCCGTACCTTCTTTGTCTTTTTAACAATGACCCTCTTTGATACATTTCCTTTGGGAATATTACCTGACTGATCTTGAGCAGTGTTCGCTGGTTTTTCGTCTCTTTCTTGTTCTCTCTTCTGACTTTGAGCACTATGACTGGCTTTCAACTTCTTAGAGTTTATCTTGGCATTCTTCAGTTTTTGTGTGGCTCCGTGAGTAAATTTAATCTCTTTCGTCGAAGATGGTCTCTTCTCGGCCTGAGCAAGGAGCGCCTTAAGCCTTGATTTCCCATCTTCAGGAGGCTTCTGGGCTGGCTCTTCTTTCTTCTCCTCATCTTCAACTTCAATAACAAAATCCTCTTCTGTTTCACTTTCAACAACACTCCCCTCAGGGGTAAACCCACAGTCTGGCAGCCCCCAAAATCGTGAACCTCTGCTACTCGTTGAAAATATGCTGCTTTGGTAAATATCTGAAGGGGCACACGATTCATCATCAGACAGAATCTGATCGGACATGTCCTGGTCACTGTCTCTTGAATCAGAGACATTGTCATTCTGGTTGACAACCCATGAGCCAATTGTAGAGAACATCATGTCTTGGTATGGGACAAGATAATTCTCCATATTTTCACTCTCCGCACTCAGTGGCCTCTTCAGCTCGTGCTTGACATGTCTACCCTCATATATTCCTGTTTCCGGTCTGTCATCTTTATTTTCGCCATCCAAAGCATTTGATAGCCATTCAAATTTTCCTTCACTTCTGATGATGAAAATCTGGCCTTTGAAGCCCATGAGAATATCTCCTGAACCATTCAGAAAACAAGCACTAGTGAGTGAAGCATCAAGGTAAATTTCACAAAGAAGATTCTTGTCGAGACTCCAGAGTTTTATGCAACAATCTTTGCCTGAGCTGGAGCAGACATCCACCGTTGCATGAAAACTGACTGAAAGCACTTCTCCTTGATGGTCTGCTGTTGTTTTTGATAACTCTGTTGTTGCCTGCCTGGACTTTCCTGTCATTTCTTGAACTATAACATGACCTGATGAAAATCCAGCTACAAGGTTGTCTCCCTTCAAATGATAACATGTAATGTCCTTCTCGCAACTAACAGAAACAAGCACCTCTAATTCTTTGCTGAACAGTTTCATCATGAGGCCTTCCTTTGCTAATATCGTCACAAGCAATGACTGATTTTCTCTGTGATATCTCAAGTCAACAATTGGATCTTTGCATAACGTGACTGACTTTTCCTTTCTGCCGCTCATTAATGGGTTATACAAAATCATCTCCCCGCTGTCCATTCCACAGGCAAGTAGGCTGCAACTCGTCTGCAAATTTCCTTCATTATCAACAAATTCAATCTCCACAAAATCTCCCAAAACTTCCAAGCAGTTGCAATTATTCTTTGCATGAAGAGCTGACACATCAGTTTTACCAGTTGGTGATGTAATTGCTCTTGAACTTTTTCCGCTAGGAATGGTATCTTCTTGTAAGTTGATGGCAGCCAGGAAACATGCAGGGTCAGTTTTCGTTGTGTAGACCCAAATCTCAACAGCACTGACAAGGAGATAAACAAGGTTACAGTCCCTATCATGTACGCAAGCTAGCACCTTGCTCAGTGGGTCCACAACAGGAGGCGGAAGAACTGTGCATAATTTCCTTCCATCTTTACATGAGAATAACTTGACACTGCCATTTTTATCCAATGCCATAACCCTGTTTGGCTTTTCCACATTGGTTACTAGCTGAATCCTCTGAGCAGGGTACCTCAATCGACCCCAAAATTGACAAAGGTAATTCAGACTGAAAATTTCTATCTCTCTTGAAGAGGCACAATATAGAAGATCTTTTGATCTAAGAGCCATGAAATCTATTCCATGTGAAAACACTTTCAGTGAATAAAGTTCCTCCAAAATATCAAGTGAAAATATTTTGATATTTCCATCAAGGGATGAAGTGATGAATAAATTTCCATCTGAAGGGTGAATGATTATTTCTGTTACAAGTGATGAATGGGAATAAAATGTGTGGATTTTGCCCCCAGATGTTGTCAGGATATTTATTTGTCCATCAATTGAGCCTGCAATGACAGAATGAGAGGCACTTGCATATGCACAAGCAGATAAATGAGCGGAACTCGCTTTCTTGATCGTGAAAACTTGCCTTCCATCTAACTCATGACAGAAAATATCTGCTTCTGAAAGACAATATAATCTTTGAAGGTCTTCATCAAGGGACATCCTGTTAAGCAGCCTCCCATGATCAACTGACCATTTTGATTTTAACAACAATCCATAATTTGCTTTCATGGAATCTTTTGGTTTACTGATTTCTCCAAACTCCCAAGTGTGAATCTCCATGCGACTTGCTGTTATCAATTCCCCTGTGGTTCCATTAAACTGCATGTGAATTAAAGATTTTGTGTCTGATTCAATAGAAAATGTCTCATGGAAATTCAGGTTGTAGATTTTCAGTTGGTAGTCTTTCGTTAACGCAAAATACAAGTTCAACTGTCTGCAGTAGAGCAAAATATTGATGACGTTGAATTTGTAAGCAGGGAACTCCAGCAATCTTGTTGTTTTATCAATCGCAAAGCTCTTAGTCCATGCTGTAATACCTCTTGAATCAACAATCACATAATCACAAGTTTTTGAATTGTATGTTACACTTTGTATATTACAATTCTTTGATATATGTTCATATTTGTCCTTGGATATCAATCCATAGGTCAGTGTTACTGGTCTGTGTTTTATGGAGCTAATGTCATCATCTTTGGATCTGGGCGTGTCATCAAAATTTGTGTCATCCATTTTCTCAGTGCTCATAGTTTTCATGAAATAAGTGACAGTTATAAAACTGCAGAATTATATCATGAGTGACATCAACCAATTTTCATAGCTAATTCATTCTTCAAGACTGCCCTCACAAACTGCCCTTTATTCGCATCAAAGTAAAAATGCATCTGTCAGCGTTGTTCATTGCATCCTTTATTGTATTCTCTTGGGTCTACAAAGTTCTTTGAAATTTAATCATCTTGGCCCACAGCCCCAACCAACGGGAAACAACGGCAAGTCCCAAAATAGGCCTAAATTGTCAGTCCATTTTAATTGATTTATTTGATTACTTCGTCTGCTTGATATTTCCTTTCTGTTGTTAAAGTCGAGGATCAGGAATCCATCTAAAATATTATAAATTATACATCACCATAGAGCAATTTTCACGGAAAAGGCACAAAGTTTCGTCGTCCTGAATTTCTTCCTGACCTGCGAAGGACATCTTGTCTTTGTTGACTGTTCTTTTTGTTGCTGTGTTGCTGTGTTGCTGTTGTTGCTGCTATCCCCATGGTGTTTCGCGCTCTAATTACTTTACCGCTCCTTCGTAGTAACCTTTATTTCTTCTTTTACTGTTTCATATTTCTTATTTAGCGAATGTTTTCATTTATTTTGATAGGGAAGAAAAGCTCCCTTCTCCTTTTCTAAAAACTAAATAAATGCAGTGTGTTTGTACAAGGAAACTCGTCAAACAGCAGTGGTATGAGAGCTTACACAGAGATGGTAAGAAAGTGCAAAACTGGTAAAAATACACTTGATGCGTGTTGTTATTTCTCATAAGAAACTACACATGCCTTTTTAAAAGAAACTCGTTTATAAGAAGCTACTGCTAAGATGTGCGAACATTTAAGAAATTCTAGTACTATTTTCGAGAAGCACCAAGGCACTTTTAAAAGATAAATTCAAGGATATCATGGAAAATATGTCGTTGAACATTATCCTTGAATAATATTCAGTTCAAGTTTACATTTTGAGCCCAATAGAAATGTTTTTCTTGCTCAAGGAAAGGTTGTTTATAATTATATGTTCAATTCAAATGTTCTTATAGAAACCAAACAAGCATCCTGGGTACCAGAGCCAAAAGATATTTTCTATTGAATTTTTTCTCTCGAGGCACTGGTACCCAGGGTACCAAACAAGCAACGAAAAAGAAAGGAGCTACTGTTACAAGAAGTCAAAAATAGCAGGAAACAGAAAAATGTTGAAACTATTTTACAAAATTTTCGTCGATTTTCTTCGTGACATTCCTTTGTCATACACGAAGCGACCCACGAGCCATTGCGCAACAACAACATTAGCAACATCATTTCAGCTCATTAGAGCAAAGCACACAAAAAGAAGTCAAGCTGCGAAGAAAGTAGTCTGTTACTTCAGCTGCCGAAATGGTATCCTTGACTTGAAGAATACAGATAGAAAGATATATGAGAAATTGCACAGAGAGTATAGTTTAGTGAAGAAGACCTTTAGATGGATGAAGGACTCGTCAAAGATATCTGGAGTCGTTTGGCGCTAAAAAACTTAGGCCCATTTTTTTTTACCAGCCAGTCACACCACAGCTCGACCTATCCTTGCGTTGCTGCTAATAACTTCCGGAAGGCAGGCAATTTTGCCTGGCCTTCTTTTATAATTCGATGATCACTGAGCAAGTAAATATCTCTGCTCAGTCGCAAAGTTTTGATTTGGATATGGAGTTGTTAAATCCAGCAAAAATTCGCACACTTGGAGNATTGCACAGAGAGTATAGTTTAGTGAAGAAGACCTTTAGATGGATGAAGGACTCGTCAAAGATATCTGGAGTCGTTTGGCGCTAAAAAACTTAGGCCCATTTTTTTTTACCAGCCAGTCACACCACAGCTCGACCTATCCTTGCGTTGCTGCTAATAACTTCCGGAAGGCAGGCAATTTTGCCTGGCCTTCTTTTATAATTCGATGATCACTGAGCAAGTAAATATCTCTGCTCAGTCGCAAAGTTTTGATTTGGATATGGAGTTGTTAAATCCAGCAAAAATTCGCACACTTGGAGCAAAGTCTGTGAAGATTATCGGGACTGAAAAGAATCGAAAACATGCTGTGAGTATGAGGGTTTTGATGCAGCCTCCAACATGGAGGAAACCTGGAATTAATTTTGAAGTGGGAAGATGTACTAAGGAAGACATTTGGTCAAGCTAGGATCAAACATAGTTTGGACTTTAATTGCAAGCTTTTGAAAATTTTGTACAACCACCAATCAAGACTGAAGTTGTGCCCCAGATTGGAAAGTTTGAAAGTGCACAAGGGGATGTTCAAAATGGGGATTAAAATGTTGCAGATAGAACATGGCAAACATCAACTAGTAATGTGACATATCAGTGCAAAACGTGTTAATAAACCTTTAAAACAATTTACCAAGTGATTAAAATGTGCGGATTAAAGTTATTCATAAAAAAATGCGCAAATGGTATCTAGTGCGGAAATATTAAAGTGTGCATGTCAAATTTTCCAATCTGGTTGTGTACTTTTGCGCAAACCAAATCTCTGTTGTTTAGTACAATGATAATCTTTTGTTTTATCCATTGTTTAGCCCAAAAAGTTGCTCAGAATATTTCTGCATGCAACACAGAATGCAGTCTGGTATTTCGCAGCAAATTCAATCCACTAAATATTCCAATATCTTTGTGAAAACTGCCATGCTGTGCATCCAAGTCTACACTTATAATATTAGATTCAATTTGAACCAAAAGGTGGCCTAATAACCAATAACAAAGAAAATATTAACAGCAACCTTGATACGAACTTAAGACAACAATTTGTCATTTTTCTTGAACTGACAAATTTACGTTCTCTTGACAGGCATACAAAATACAAGTCAGCATTGGTGACTGTAGTTGGACGGTGCGAAAAAGATACAGGGATTTCTATTCTCTACACGAAGAGGTAAGAAAATAATTTTGTCTGACACTAGTCACTGTAAATTTTGATCTTATCTGATGTGACCAGTGTCAGATGAAAATACCTAGCACATGGTCCCATTGTTTAATGCAATTTTTAAAAAGTAGAAACTGCACTTATTTGAAATTAACATACCAGAGAGAATGCTTACTGTATGTTTGCTGTGATCAGTATTGAATGAAAAGATTTAGCAAATGATCTGTCGTCAAAGACATTTTCAAGTTAGAATATCAAGCATATCAATAGAGGATTGGTACCTTACAGAGCATTTATCTTTGCCCTACTTGTTGGTGTATCATTCCCTAGATTTCTTCTAAACTAAACTCTTGTTTCACCCTTTTTATAGCTTGTTGTTACACACGGACTGCCCTGGGATTTACTTCCACCAAAGAAGTTTATTGGTAACATGAGTGATGATCATATTGAGAAAAGAAGACTGGCACTTGAAAAATATTTGCAAATGGTTCTCAGCGTTCTCTTTGATATGCCAAATGAAGTTATTGAGTTCCTGGAGTTTGATAGATTTGTGAGTCTGATGTCTTGCTTGTTTTTATTTTCATTTTTAGATATAATATAAAAGAGATAAGATATGTCCAAGGAGACCAAAAATGTTATTCTTGTTATTGTTGCTTTGCAAGCATGTTCTGAGATACCTGTTAATCTGGGGGAAATTGCCAACCTTGAAACTTGTGTAGGTTGCCAAGAATTATATTGTGTTGAACTTCTTCTTGTGTTTTTGCGAAGATTTATATTGTATGAAACTTTCTACTACACTAGAAAATTATTGCAGATTTTTGGTTATAAGGCATTTCAAATACACCATATTCCAGTACAAATATTCTGTTTGTATTGCCATATTTGAAATTCAAATGATTGAAGCTGTCTTTCTTACTTTTCTTTGCAGGATGTCAACTCAGTTTGTTATAAACTGGCAAAGGATTTGTACGAAATTGGTAGGTATAAATTAAGCTATTTGATATTCAATGTACATTGGGAACTTACAAATTTTACATTTGTTTACTTCAAATCTTTTTGTTTTGTTTTTTGCTTTTTGGAAAAGTTAAAACATATAATTGATTCGTAAGTAATGGTTGATTTTTATTTGCAGGAGACAGTATTCTGGATAATGATGAAGTGTTTACAATCAGTCCACTACAAATTCATTGCATCAACAGAAGACTTCTTTTGCCATTGCCAACTTGTGGTATGTTTCAGTTTGCTCACCTTAGAAATATTTTAGACTGCTTAGACCAAGCCAGAGCAATAATGGGAAGGTAGAGTTAAGCATTATGCCTCTTTGGGTTGCTTTTGAATATAAATTGTGTGTTCATTCATGTTTGCTGTCTTTTTAGATACTGGAGATCCAACANGGCCTGAAACAAACTGCTTTGCGTCAGTGATATAAATTTGTATCAACTTTCCAATGCACTTTTCTTCAGAGGTAGCCGCTTTGTCATTCATTTTGACGGAATTCTATGTGTTCTGTTGATAACATGAGCCGAAAAGTATCAAGAGCTGATTCCATTAGCAAACATAAAGGAGTGCCAATTAAAGTTTTACTGTCGCATTCTCAGAATAAAAAATCTGCAATTAAAATCTTAAGCTTGTTGGATTTAATTTGGTAGCACCTGCGAAAAGTACTGTTTATTAGAACAATCCGTTACTGGCCTTTGTTTTTACCTACCTACGGATGCTGCCTTTATGTTCTGTACATCAGATCCATGTGATCCAATGAAGTACACCAATTAAACCAAGGCCGTTTAGTGAAGAGCTTAGGCGCGAGAAAGGGCTAAACCGGTAGAATAGAGAAAAAGAGGGGGATAGATAAATTACAGGAGCTGAGAAAATATAAAAAGAGATGAAAATTAAACGAGTACGGTAAGAAAGAAAAGTCTATTAGGACCAGTGTTTTAATAATTTAACAGCAGAACTGAGAGCAGCTAATGAGCAGAACGAGCCTTTAATAGATCTTTTAGCAATTCTCAAAAAGAGTCTGGATCGAGCGATATTGTTATACATTTTTATAAGAAGTGTTGGGTTGAGTTTCGCTATAGCTGCTATCACTGTTGTTCACATTCGAAAACTCTAAAAATGTATTAAAATATCGTTCGATTCAGATTCTTTTGTAGAATAGCTAAAAGGCCTATTAGAGATTTTTTATAAAAGGGGGATTTTAGCTTATCTTACGAGGATTAATTTTCTGCGGTATCGAATTAATTCTAAAATGTTGCAAGGATATTTACTCTTGGCTTAGGATCGGATCCGCTGCCAGTGTATACCCAGAGACTAGCCTCACTGCATAAGGCCCTTTAACTTACGCTCATCTCATTGAATTGAATTGAATTGATGTTGTTGTTGTCGCTGCAGTGAGTTGTAGCGAGTGAGTGGTTGTAGCGTTATCCAGTTCAGTCAAAGAGCGAAACTACGACATGTATTGAGTCTACCCAGAGACTAGTCTCGCTGCATAAGGCTCTTAACTTACGCTCATCTCATTGAGTTGAATTGAATTGCTGTTGTTGTTGTCGCTGCAGTGAGTTGTAGCGAGTGAGTAGTTGTAGCGTTATCAGTTCAGTCAAAGAGCGAAACTACGACATGTACTGAGTCTACCCAGAGACTGAGAGTAAGGTGAGACTAATAAGTGTAATGTCAAACCCAGAATAGACAATAACGCTAAAGGTGCCGGCTCCAAAAACTCTGTTGTGTTTTGCTGCAAAGCATGCTGGTAAAAAGTTCCCTGACGACCACCTAACGAGGTACAAATTTTGGTCTGCTGTTTCGACTAGCTAGCTTGAATTCGAATCAACCTTGAATTCGAATGCAACATGGTTCGAAAGGAAACCTTTCCAAGGCAGAAAAAGAAAAGTTTTGATTCGAATCCTATTTTTTTACATTGATTCCTTATTCAGAACTGTACCACAGCTAGCTAGTCGAAAAGGCAGACCAAAACTTTTATGTTGTTAGGTGGTCGTCAGAGAGCTTTTTACCAGCATGCTTTGCGCGGCCACCATCTTTAGCGTGATTGTCTATTGTTCTTGCGTTTGTGATAGCTCATTTTGTTTCTTTTTGCAGACTCTTCTACCGAATATTCGTAAACTAGATCTCAGTCACAATTTGCTGACGGACGTGCAGTATCTCGAGGTAGGCGTTCTCTAGTGAACTTGAATTTTAACTTTCAATCTTTCGATAAGTATCCTAGATTCCTGCCAGAGTAAATTAATAATTTTCCTAGTATAAACAATAGCGATACGATTTTCCACACCAATAGACGATTACGGAAAAGATAGCTCCGAGGGGCATTTGACCAAGATGCATTGCGTTTAAGGATCGAATTTCTACAGAATCGCTGTTGATTCCATCATAGAATGCAATGCATCTTGGTCAAATGCCCCTTGACGCCATCTTTTCCGTAATCGTCTATTACTTGAGCTGCCTGAAGAGATATGCAGCCATGTTTTATTGCAGTCAAACTCATTCTGATTTTATATGCGTCTTGAATGAATCATTTCAGGAAAAAAAAAGTAGAAAGTTCTTTTTGACCTATAGTTGCTTCTTGAACAGATAGGCAGGAGGCTCTTAAGTGGCAAAGCTAACTTTTAAGAAAATTCGAAGTAATTGCATTCCGTTGTACGTGTCTAATTATACAAATAGCTGCAGATTACTGTCTCTCGGTACCATTTCATACGAGATTTCATACATTTTATAGCATGACAGGCATTGTTTTTCCTTGGAATTTCACTTGTTTTTGCAAGGCCCCTCAGCACAAGGATTTATGGGGTCCAAATAAAGCACTGTGTATAAGAATAAGTAACAGTTCCTTAATGTAAATCAACGGGGTTAAAAGCAGCTCAAGGGGGACTGGGTCAATCTAAATATAACCTATTGTATTTGATGTTCTCGATCGATGAAAAGAATAGGGACATAAGTGGCGCGTGTCGTTCTTTTGTGCTATGTTTAGACTCGATCGCTATATCTCCGTCCATTTACTTTAACAATTTTAAACCTGACAAACCTGCACCAAACGTATTTAATTATTTTCTTCAAGGAACGTCCTTGATTAGTCTCAACTTGTTTATCATTTTCGTTGACAGAGTTTCCTTTACCTGCGTGAACTCGATTTGTCGTNTTTATAGGATTACCATGGGTGGTTAGCCACTGCATGTGGGCTTCTATGGCGAAGCGCCGCAACTAGTATGCTTCTGCGGAGGAAATTTTGTATCTATACTTAGCAAAGAACCTCCTTAACAACAGAACTTTCGAAATGGCGGCTGACACAAGGATAGGAAACAGAATCACTCTTTCATTATGAAGGCAATGTAAGTACAACTGCCGTGTCTAACTACCCATGGGATTACCGGAAAAAATTCTTGTTTAGGCTAGAGTCTATTTCTTGAATTTGCCTAGTCAGAGGAAAATTTGTTTCCATATCATATAAGTGCTCAAGACGTGCATGATTTATTCTTGAAGGAAGTCTATTTCTCGTATTTTAAATCATCAAGAGTACCAATTGAAATATCGAAAACAACAAGAAAAATAATGAGTAAAGACTGTAAAAGTTTGTCAGAAACAGTTAAAGTAAATCAACGGAGTTAAAAGGAGCTTAGCTGGGGGGCCTGGATCAGTCCAAATATAGCCTATTGTATTTGATATTTGATATTCTCGATAGATGAAAACAATAGGAACATAAGTGGCACGTTGCCTTCTCTTGTTCTATTCTTCGACTTGATCGCTATATCTCCGTTCAGTTATTTAGAAGAAGATTAAGAAAGTTTTAAAATATTGTAAAAAACGTTTTTGTTCTTTTTTGGCATTTTCTGAAATCATTTTATATAGCGTTATGTAGAGATTCATCTATTTTTCAACATTGGGAAGAATATCTATTCTGCGTGAGACCGTTTGATATAGGTTTTTGTATTTTGTACGGGTATAATCTCAACTGATGGCTTATTTTGTATTTTATAATGATTATCCTCATCTTAGGCCTCAAAGAAACATCATATTGCCGATATCAAGCCAGCACCTTCCAGCCAAAAGAATCCAAGTATGACTTTATAATTCGTCATTTTTCTTATCTTGGTACTTGGTTATAGATTAGACGGCTATGGAAACGGTTTAGAATTTAGATGCAACTGAGAATCACAATCTCATATAAAGTGATGCATCTTTCTATTTTTTTAACCATGCTATTAAGGGTGTGTTTGATTGGTACCAATTCTGAAAACGGTAGACTTGGTAGACTCGGAATTTGTGTTTGATTGACCCCGATATTCTGAAAACGGTAGGTTTGGTAGGTTTGGAAGGCCTTCTGAGCCTTCTGCTAAAAAAATCAGAAGGTTTGGCAGACTTTGGAGAGATTCTCATTTTCATTAGCAAAACCCTGGTGGTGAATTCGAAACCTGCTGTTGTGAAGATTTTTGTGTTTGATTGGGAAATATATTTCCGTCTCTGCGAAGTTTACTATTTTCAGAATTTGGTAGGTTTGGAATTACCAATCAAACACACCCTAATATGCTATGATTGTACTTATCAAATTGTTACTCGATGTGCTTATCTGGATTGGCAGCACAAATATCAGCCGATTGGTTTCATGGCCGCAGCAAATCGTTAGATAAAATCCAAAATTGCACAAATTTTAATCTCAGTTTTTCTACTTCAGACTTGATGCAGAAAATTGATCCTGAAATGATCCTTACTCAACTCTGTTATTAATTGTACTGGTTCTTTACCACTTGAAGAATTTTTTAATATTAGGGTGTGTTTGATTGGTAATTCCAAACCTACCAAATTCTGAAAACAGTAGACTTCGCAGAGACAGAGATATATTTCCCAATCAAACACAAACATCTTAAAAACAGCATGTTTTGGAGTCACCATTGCGATTCGCTAATGAAAACGAGGATCTCTCCAAAGTCTGCCAAACCTTCTGCCTTTTGGAGCAGAAGGTTCAGAAGGCCTTCCAAACCTACCAAACCTACCGTTCTGAGAATTTCGGAGTCAATCAAACACAAATTCCGAGTCTACCAAGTCTACCATTTTCAGAATTGGTACCAATCAAACACATACTTAATTATCTTCATATGAATTTGTATCAGTCTTGACATTTTTCAAGCAAGTTGAATTTCAGTTTTAAAACCTACTGGTTCAAAACTTTTGTTCACATAATGCTTATTTTTTCAGATCAGCTAACTGCAGTTGAAAAAGAGGAGGCAAATTTCAGAGATAAGATCGAGAAATTAAGAGAACAAGCAGGAGAATCATGGCTTACATTTTACAACGAACTGCAAGTTGAAGAAGAAGGAGATACTTTTGAAAAGGTGAAATACATTGTCTGTGGAAGAATAATTATTACTTTCGTTGCTTGTTTTATAAGTTGTCACTTAGATTTCGGCATTGCCTTTTTGCTTCGAATCTCAGTGAATGATTTCAGTAGTGTTGAGCCTTTACGCCTTTTTGTGCACACGAAAATTCTTCACTTTATCTATGTAAGCCTAAAGCCTGGTTTCCATATGATCGTTCCTGTCGTTCCCGTCGCTGGTAAATTTTTCAGCGACACGAACAACGCGAAAGACAGTAGCGATCGAATGGTTTCCATATGATCGCTGCTGTCGTTCCCGTCNATTACCATGGGTGGTTAGCCACTGCATGTGGGCTTCTATGGCGAAGCGCCGCAACTAGTATGCTTCTGCGGAGGAAATTTTGTATCTATACTTAGCAAAGAACCTCCTTAACAACAGAACTTTCAAAATGGCGGCTGACACAAGGATAGGAAACAGAATCACTCTTTCATTATGAAGGCAATGTAAGTACAACTGCCGTGTCTAACTACCCATGGGATTACCGGAAAAAATTCTTGTTTAGGCTAGAGTCTATTTCTTGAATTTGCCTAGTCAGAGGACAATTTGTTTCCATATAAGTGCTCAAAACGTGCATGATTTATTCTTGAAGGAAGTCTATTTCTCGTATTTTATATCATCAAGAGTACCAATTGAAATATCGAAAACAACAAGAAAAATAATTAGTAAAGACTGTAAAAGTTTGTCAGAAACAGTTAAAGTAAATCAACGGAGTTAAAAGGAGCTTAGCTGGGGGGCCTGGATCAGTCCAAATATAGCCTATTGTATTTGATATTTGATATTCTCGATAGATGAAGACAATAGGAACATAAGTGGCACGTTGCCTTCTCTTGTTCTATTCTTCGACTTGATCGCTATATCTCCGTTCATTTATTTTAGGAGAAGATTAAGAAAGTTTTAAAATATTGTAAAAAACGTTTTTGTTCTTTTTTGGCATTTTCTGAAATCATTTTATACCATTATGGAGAGATTCATCTATTATTCAACATCTGGAAGAATATTTATTCTGCGTGAGACCGTTTGATATAGGTTTTTGTATTGTGTATGGGTATAATCTCAACTGATGGCTTATTTTGTATTTTATAATGATTATCCTCATCTTAGGTCTCAAAGAAACATCATATTGCCGATATCAAGCCAGCACCTTCCAGCCAAAAGAATCCAAGTATGACCTTATAATTCGTCATTTTTCTTATCTTGGTACTTGGTTGTAGATTAGACGGCTATGGAAACGGTTTAGAGTTAGATGCAACTGAGAATCACAATCTCATATAAAGTGATGCATATTTCTATTTTTTTAACCATGCTATTAAGGGTGTGTTTGATTGGTACTAATTCTGAAAACGGTAGACTTGGTAGACTCGGAATTTGTGTTTGATTGACCCCGAAATTCCGAAAACGGTAGGTTTGGTAGGTTTGGAAGGCCTTCTGAGCCTTCTGCTAAAAAAATCAGAAGGTTTGGCAGACTTTGGAGGGATTCTCATTTTCATTAGCAAAACCCTGGTGGTGAATTCGAAACCTGCTGTTGTGAAGATTGTTGTGTTTGATTGGGAAATATATTTCCGTCTCTGCGAAGTCTACTATTTTCAGAATTTGGTAAGTTTGGAATTACCAATCAAACACACCCTAATATGCTATGATTGTACTTATCAAATTGTTACTCGATGTGCTTATCTGGATTGGCAGCACAAATATCAACCGATTGGTTTCATGGCCACAGCAAATCATGCGATAAAATCAAAAATTGCACAAATTTTATTCTCAGTTTTTCTACTTCAGACTTAATGCAGAAAATTGATCCTGAAATGATCCTTACTCAACTCTGTTATTCATTGCACTTGAAGAATTTTTAAATATTAATTATCTTCATATGAATTTGTATTAGTCTTGACATTTTTCAGGCAAGTTGAATTTCAGTTTTAAAACCTACTAGTTCAAAACTTTTGTTCACATAATGCTTATTTTTTCAGATCAGCTAACTGCAGTTGAAAAAGAGGAGGCAAATTTCAGAGATAAGATCGAGAAATTAAGAGAACAAGCAGGAGAATCATGGCTTACATTTTACAACGAACTGCAAGTTGAAGAAGAAGGAGATACTTCTGAAAAGGTGAAATACATTGTCTGTGGAAGAATAATTATTACTTTCGTTGCTTGTTTTATAAGTTGTCACTTAGATTTCGGCATTGCCTTTTTGCTTCGAATCTCATTGAATGGTTTCAGTAGTGTTGAGCCTTTACGCCTTTTTGTGCACATGAAAATTCTCCACTTTATCTATATAAGCCTAATATATCGCGTGTTTGAGATTTTGTTGATAAATATGGAGGGGTGTCCTATATGTTCATTGAGACACAGACGCCTACCTATTATCTGAGACTTGCCAGCTGAAGACAAATGCCCATACAAGTTCTTGGTTTTAGGATTTTCTTGGGTGAGATGGGTAGGTTTTTAAGGCATAAAGAGTTTCGTTAAGTGTTATCAAGCGTCAAAATTTTGTTGGGCTACAGCTATTTGAAACTACCCAGTTCAAGCTTGTCAGTGCATCTTTAACAGTTCGCAAATTATCATTTTTAGGCCTTTAGCATCCCCATCTTATAACGGCTTGTATAAATTTCTCAATAGGCCTCATGACTGCTGTAAATTGGAGTTTATGTATTTAATCGCATTTCTCTTGTAATCAGAAACTTGATGCAAACGCGAGAGCAAAGAAAGTAGAAGAAAGAATCACCCAAGAAGTCAATGAGACAACAAAAGCCGAGGAAAAGACTCAAAAACCAGTAAACAAAGTAAAACCAGTTCAGTCCATGAAAGTTGCACATCATCCGCAAGATGACTCTAAAACTATGCTTAGAAAGGTACAAATGTAGACTATTTTTGCTTATAATTAGGTCACTGTTTCCTTGTCACTGTTTACTGTTTACTGTGTACTGTTCACTTTTTACTGTATATTTGTATGGCTGGAATAGGACTTTGCATAAACCAAACCTGCAGAAGCATAAATGTGGCCCAGATGGAAAAAACTATTGGTTATTTTTTCATACAAAAGTTCCAGTTTTCATCATTACAATTTTTGACTAGACTGTTTACGACAGATTGACTCATAGACCTTTTAACTATTCTAAAATAGAGTCTGAGTCGAACGATATTTTTATGCATTTTGTAGAATTTTCGAATGTGAACAAAAGTAATAGAAGCTCTAACGCCATTCAATTGAACCTTTCGTATAAAAATGTATGAAAATATCGCTCGATCCAGACTCTTTTTTAGAATAGCTAGAAGTTCTATTAGCCTAAGTAAGAATATGGATTTTCTGAGTTTGATGTTTTCTTTCAGGTTGTTGAAAACATTGTAAAGGAAGACAATTACGAATACAAGATACCAGGCGCTGTAATAAACATCTTAGAAGACATGCTTGATCAGAATTTTGACTTGTAAGTTTTCAAACAAATTCTTTATTACTCTTGATTTCTGTGAAACGAAATTCAATTCAATTCAATTCAAAACGAAATTTATCAGTCATAGTGAAATTTTGAGTTTGTCAATCATGTAAGCATGTATCACTTAATGATAACAGCTCAACAAGTGCAAGAAGGTTATTTGTTTTATTTGTTTATTTGTTTGGTCAGTAAGTTAGTCATTTAGTTGGCCAGACATTAATTCAATCAATAAATCAATCAATCAATCAGTCAGTCGGTCAGTCACTTAATGAAACAATCAATGGAGCATTAAAACCGAAATTGAGATGCTTGACAAGTTAGTTGGTCAATCAGTCTATCAATCAATTATTTGATCAATAAACTATTTGAATGATTCGTCAATCAGTTTGTTTGTGTGATTTCTTCCACCTTCATACAAGTGCTGAATGTAATATTCAGAGATGCAAACTCGAGTATATAAATCATTTTTTATCAGAATGAATGAGACATTTCTGATCTTCAAAGACAATGAGAAGACGGGATTATACGAAGAACACATTCTATCGCTTGATACGGAAGAGAATGCTTTGTTGGAAATTGAGCTGATTTCTGGAATGACTGTTGCTCAATATCATCTAGGTAAATACTGTTACACTGTTATGTTTATTATCATTAAGACCAGGGCTGAGGAGAGAGGAGAGGGGAGGTCAGGGGGGTTCAAAAACCCGGGGCCCATGGCCATAAGGGCCCATAAATCGTCAATCTGCGTTTTATGTATGTTCTTAAAGAAATACGTACTTTGAGATTATGATTCTTCTGCATAATGACCGGCTATTTTGTTGATATGAAAACTGTATTTACAGGAGGAAATGGCCACGAGAGCGATTCTAGTAACCTTAGTTTTCAAAATTTTTTCTGGAGGACATGAAATTTTTTCCGGGATACCCCGTACCCCCTAGATGAGTGTGCCTTCGGCGTACCAAGTATCTTTTGTATTGCAAGGAACCATTATTTCATTCTAACCCGGGGCCCATAAATCCTCTCCGCGGCCCTGATTAAGACTTTACAAACCTCAAGCTAAGTACTTCTATAAACTTCAGAATGAATTTTCCCATACAGTAGTTGATATGGTGAGACTAGCGAGTTCTTATTTTCTTTTAGAAAATTTAGTCAGATAACGCACATTATCAAAAGAAATCTGAACAAAAATCAACGTAATTTGATGATGCGTTTGTGCGTAGTTCATTTGATTTGCCTGTGAATATTAACAAGTGCTAAATTCCATAATTTTTTCAGCAGTAAGTCAAAAATCAAAATGAGCTTGGTTGATAAAAGATGGTATTTTGATAATGTGGTTGATAAAAGATGGCCTTTTGTAGCATTACAACTTGTAACTCTTGCGCAGTAAGTTGTAAACAGCTGCTAATTGAAAACACAGGGGTAAAAGGATTAGAAGGTAGAATAAGGAGTTACCACCTCGTCATGACCATTGCAAACTGGAAAGAGCGAATACCGACCTTCTCGTGTATGTCCGTAAAAGAGCTCAGACATTTCTGGGTGGGAGCAATGAGCTTCTTCGAAGCTGCGGCAGTTTTGATTTTTTTCATAGTTAGTATTTCAATTTGTAACTGGGGAGTAAACTTTCGAGGCAGGCTTTACTGTACCCCCATCAAACTGTTAATCAGGGGCGTCGCCAGCCCTAAAACTGTGGGGTGGACTTAGTATGGAATCGAGTTCTGAAAGGTATGCCCAACCATTTTTAAACCGTTTTTGCTTATGAATAAATACCACAATGAGAAAACTGGGGTGGACGCGTCCACCCCAGTCCACCACCTGGCGACGCCACCGCTGTTAATTGAGGCCTACCGGTTTCGTTGGCAGCGTTATGTCATTACTTCTTGCAGTGGCTGTTGCTAGAATACTGTCCTTCAGTGTTTTGGTTTCTAAGCAAATGAGCTTTTTGAATGAGCATATTTTCATACGTAAAAATGAGCATTTTGCACTTTGCAGCTTGATAGATTATTTTGTGAAGTTTTTATTCAGAATTTATTTCTGCAGCTAAGTTTTTTTTATTTCGTAGATAAAATTCGTAATGTTCGAGTAAAGAAAATTGATCGAGATTATTGGATCTATTTTGATCAAGAAGGAAGCAACAAAGAGAAAGACGAGAAGGGAGTTTGGCTTGAAATCAAATTCAAATTTCAAGGCTCTAAAGATTGTGCTGGTTTATTTGCTCTGTTGGTTGCTAACACGAGGATTAATGAGAATGAAAATTTGTAAGTTTCCCCACTTACTTTTATAGAAATGAATTGGGGGTAATTTAAGATGTCATTTGGCACTGTCGAAACCACAAAAACCGAAGTATTATGTGAGTCAAACGTAGCCTTGCTCGACAAAGACCCTCAACTTTCGCTCATTGAATTGAATTGATGTTGTTGTTGTCGCTTCAGTGAGGGCCTTGTTTCCCTAGAGCTGTGAAACCGGACAAAAATCTCAATCGGCGTTTAACTCTTATGTTCAATCCAATCAGAATTTTAGGATTTGAATAACCATACTCTGATTGGCTAGTCCTTCTTTTAATTTTACTTCCCGCCAAAAGCCATGAAGCCAAAGGCCAAAAGCCTTTTTGCATCAGGAGTTTGAAATATTACTTTGCAAAAACCTTGATTTGATGCTGATTTCAAAAGTGACAATTCCTCCACCTGACTTCGTTCTTAGCTTAATTTTGATATCGACAATAAACATCGTTCTGACTGCTTGAAGAAATAGACCTTTCATTAAGATCGAATTTCAAACTGAGTTGGATTTGCAATGCGTTAAGAGATATGGAGTTATGGAAATTGGTCGCGATGCAGTAGCGGACACTTTGCCAAATATTGGGGAGCTTTTTGCAACATAATACTTTTCACTTGATTTCTATGTGCCAAAATTCTTGAGTCCAAAATTTATGTAAAAGCTGGACACTGAATGTAGCCAATTGTGTTTTATTTTGCTATATTAACCAACGTTAAGAAGACCTTATTGATATACATTTTTGTCTTCTGTCTTAGATCATCAAATGAGGAAACAAGCGAAGAAAAACCATTGCACGTCGTATCCCCGATCGACAACCCATTTCTACTGAAAAACGAAATCCTCTTGAGCTTTTTCCAAGAATTCGTACAAAAGACATCCGCAATTCGAAAGGACCCGGAAGTAAAGCAGCGACAGCACCGAGACAGCTACAATTCATTGGTTTATCAAAACATTGGCATTGGTGCGCCTTTCTTGAAACATACAGTACCAAAAGATGTCACGCAGGATGTAATCCTGATCCTTTGGGCTGGATGTTTGCCGTATCTTTTCCCGGAAGAAGAGCTCCCGACTTGCCTTGTCATGACAAATTACAACATCTTCCTGTTCCGGGTATTTCTGCCTGAAGATACTTCCACGAACTCGCTGCCTAAAACTGCGAAAGAAATGAAAGAGATATTCCACTGTTTTTACTCCTTTTCTTTGAAATCAGTGAAAGAAATCGTCGTTGGGTTGTACGATCAGGCTTTTCGAATCGAAGTGAACGAAGAAGGTGCGAGAGGAACTTTCACATTCTTGACACGACATGCTTCAAAAACGGCGCAATTTCTCGAAGCATACTGCTCTGTGGTTGGTGTCGGTGAAGAGAAGAGTTCCTTAGATATGAGACGACGCACTTCATTCGTCTCAGGCGATTCGACATCATCCATTGTCTACCCAGATGAAAGCAAAATCAACGCTTTAAAAACACAACTAACCGCTCAAGATCTCTGCCCGATAAACGACCGTGGGAACTTGATCTCGTATTGCATTGTGTACATGTTCGATGAGGAGCAAAACCAAGAGGAGTTTCTTTATGCTACTGATATTCCAGTCACAAATATCAAAAGTTTGATCCTTACAAATTTTCGGTTGTTTATATGTGATGAGGATTATGTCCACTGGCCTCCAACTTCGTTCGTTCGTTCCTTGCCGACTACTCCCGAATGGGTGGTCGATGATGAGATAGCTGTTTCGGATCTCATTGGAGTGGACCTTTGGGAAAATGCGGACTATAAACACACGCTCGCAGGGAATTATGGGATGACGCTGACGTTTGATAATCCTGTGACAGAGTCAACTGAGAGTCTAAGCAAAGAGGTATGGCTGCTTTTGTTTAACTTTTGTGTTCAAACATTCTGAAAGTTTTTCTCGTTCTGTCAGACGAGAAGTTTTCTGTGTGTTTTATCATGCTTTTGCTCTTCAAAGCTATGCTTAAGTTTTCTACCACCACTTTAGAGGTTTGAGTTGTAAACCAAGAGCTAAAAATCGTTTAAGGAGGGCCTCGCCATTCTATTTTTAGGGTAATCATTTGCTCGACTGCTAAAGTTGACGCACGCAAAAATGTCAACTGCACCTCGATGCCTGAATTATTGCTACTGAAAGTTTGACGAGTTTTCATGTATCTTTCATAGGCCCTGTCAAAAATTGTACTGTCCTGTTGTTCTCTTGCAACAGCAGATTTTATTACGATCTTCGTATGGGTTTCCTAAGAGAGTCAAGCCACCCATGCCACGTCACACCCCCTTTTGTAACGCCTCCCGCCCCCTAAAGATGTTCTTGGCAAAGTTCTCGCCCCCATTTTATCGTGGTCATCCCGTGCAACTCCCAAGGAACGCGGCTGTCTTGACATGATTTACCAGAAACACATCATGCCAGAGTTTGATGAGATCTTCCAGCTTGGTGTTTCCAGTCAAGCGAGAGTTATCATGCCCGTTTTCCGTGTTTTCCTGCCTTGAAGGGTCTCTTTCAACAAGCATGCTTCGCATGTGTCACCTCTTTGTTGTCGCAATTTCCAACCAACAGATGGCACGTGCAAGGCATGCTGGTTGCAACAGAACCTTTAAGTTGTTTTGATGATGTGCTCAAGAAATTTTTATTTCCAGGCATAACCGTTCCTCGCGTGCAAACAGCCCTCTACACGTTTTTAGTCTAGAGACGATAAGAATTTCTTGAGATTTCATTTTCTTCCGAATAATTGAGATGAAATTGAAATCAATTAGTACAGTCTGCACGCTAAGCAGGCTGAATATCTAGAGTACACTGTTGTTCAGAAATCGTGCAAATGATAGAATGAAGACATGAGAATAAGTCATCGAACTGTCAAACTTTCATGGAAATAAGCGACAACCCCAAGTAAGCAAAAATAGGCTAGGTTACTGCAACTCTGATTTATATCACATCTGGAAGACGACTTCCTACATGGGTACATTTTAGCAGGGAGGGGAGGTATAAATATGCCCTTGATGTGAATTCACACTTAAAGTGTTCGTCTTGACGCTGCTCAGAGAAACGTCTCGCAGTCCATGGAGCGCAAGCCTTACTTGAACAGATGTGAGAGTTACTTGGGCAGTGGCACTTGGCAGAAGCTTCAAACTTGAGTTCAGCTTCAGGCAGAAGGATAACTTTCTAACTGTATAGTTGATTGATTGATTGATTTATTTATTTATTTATTTATTTATTGATCGATGAATGTATTCATTCTTGCAGAACAACACATCATCATGGAAAATAATCTTTGGCTCACTTTCGGAACGGGAGCAATCCGTGCGTTCATTGTCATGCCTTTGGAAGAACCAATTTGACCAAGATTTATCCGTCACTTACACCAAAGTTGCTTCAATGAAACCGCTGATGAACGCAGATACCGTTTCAGAGAGTGGTTCTGTTGCTGCAAACGGTAAGAAAGGTCACACAAGAGTCCCATCAGGTAACCTATCATTTCCTATTACAGGGCCTATTGACCACCCTGAAATTTTAATGGCTTTAAACCCTGTTCGGCAGAAAACATATTTCATTGATAACATAGCTCAGTTTGAAGACGAGGCTAACAAGGGCTTGCGTTTCTTGGTGTGTAGTGGATGCATCTCGTATCTACACCCTGAGAAGGAGGCTACTGTTGTCACGGTGATAAGCTATGCGCAGATTTACCTGGTTGTGTCAGAAGCAGAGCGACATCTGATTGGCGCAAAGAAATCCATCATCGATGGGTCCGGGGGGACACCTCTGTGGCTTGTAAGCATTGACTATGACAATCTTCAGCAAGTCGTAGTAGGGTTATTCGATCAATTTGTACGCATAGAGGGTGGAACCCCCGCCACTACATTCACTCTGATAATTCGTGATCATGAGAAAACCAATGATTTCTTGAACAACTTGAGTGAGGTCCTTTTAGCGCAGAAACCTGAGAATTGCCCGCGTGAAACACGCGGAGAAACAATGCAACATCATATCTATAAACTGTACTGCAAGGAAGATGAAGAATCAGGCGCCACTGCAGCGACAAGCGAATTTATCCATCCGAACAGTGAAGTAAAAATCGTCTACCCGAGCGACGAGAGCTTGGACAAGTTGAAAGAAAACATTTACGAATTTATAAGCATAACCTGTGAATGGCATACAGACAAAGATTTTGGCGTTCTGCTGTATTTGTTGGTTTCTGCCGAAACTGAGGAGACTGTCTTGCCATGTACTTTTATCGTCAGCGAAAACTTCGTTGCACTTTTGAAAGAAGATTACGTGAACTATCCACTGCCGATGTTTGTTAAAGAGCTGCCCGAAACGCCGCAATACAAACCCGCAGATGCGAGACTTATCGCCGCAATCGTACGTATCGAGTTCCAAGACCTCACGAATGGAACATTCTCTATTGTCTTTAATAGAGCTGGCGTCGAACCGTCATGTTACGAGCAACGCTTTAGAGCTGCGAGTGTCGAACTAGATGTGTGCCTCGTTACGGATATTAACACAGACAGTAGTGTGCAGGAAGAGCAAGGCGTCTTGGTTTGGAATTTAAGGACACAATCATTTAATGAGAGAGAAAAGATTTTCAATATCTTGTCGAAGATGTGGGCAGTTTGTTATTCTGGTAAAACATTGCCTATTGTGAAAAGGAAGAATACAAATGCTGGAAACTATTACTAGAAGAAGGAGAGAGTTCGGGATGACCTACCTACTGTGATGTTGTATCGCAGACTTTTTGTAGACATCAAAATATATTGTTTTGCAATGTTTCCAACGGTAGGTGCTACAAGATTTTATTATCTTTAATTCTGGGTCTGACTTGTACAAAAGCTGATAATAGATTTTTACATTATGTTGGCACTGTTTTCTAAACTTTCCAAGGAAATTTTTGACCATATACTGTGAAGCATTCTGGTCATCCTAGACTTTCCGTAAACTTAAATTAATATTATCATTTATTTATCTCTGATTGCAAAGATCTTTCTCGCATAATCCCTGACATTTACATTTTACAAATGTCAGATGCCAAATTCTGGCTTCAGTTGCGAGAAACTAAACTGAGAAGACAATCAAAGTAGATTTAAATTGCCCACGACACCGCCAGAATCCTATCTTAACCCATAGGCATAAGTTATACTCTGTTAGAAGAGTGAAAGTAACTTATAAACAGCGCTTTTCTGATTTTTTGCTAGAATAATTGTCTTGATACTTTGATCTAAGCGAGGGGCAAAACACTCCAAAAATAAAGTAAGAGATTTTGGGATTTTAAAAATCTCTCAGATTTTTCAAAGATTTTTGAGTTTTTTACTGAGATTTCTAAGACTTTTAAAAATTTTTAGATTTGTGAGATTTTCAAAGATTTTCAAGATTTTGCAAGATTTTTGAGGATTTAAACGATTTTTGAGATTTTTACAAAGTATTGTCAAAAGATTTCTTGAGAATTTGAATCATATGTTGGGGGAGTCTCTGAGATTTTTTTAGATTTCTAATATTTTGTGAAGATTTTTGAGATTTTCAAGATTTTTCGAGCTTTTGAGGATTTTTTACGGCAGTGTACGAGATTTTTGAATTGATTTGCCCCTTCGAATCTAAGTAGAATGAATACTGATGAAAATGAATGGAATTAATTAAAATTTTGATTTGAAAACAGTTCATAGATTTGATTGGAGAAAATGTTGCTGGAATTCGTGAACATTAAAGACCCTGTGCTCCCCAAGATCCTTTGCGGTCTCACAGTGACTTTCATATTGTATAAAAATGATTTTGGCCTAGCAATCGTGAGGTTGTATTGTCTTTTCAATCTTCAAATGAACGTTGATGTTGATATGCCATTGCTTTCAACTCAAACAACGGACGTTCATGAAAATAGTTAAAGAATTGGGAAAATTTTGTTGTTCAAAATAATTGTTTATCGCCAATATGATGTTTGATTGCTTGTGCGCGTGCAAAGGATCATGGGGAGCACAGGGTCTTTAATACAGAAATTATTTGTGTGCATATATATTTGCTGCTTTGCTATTTAAACATATTTATCAAAATATATGCTGTTGCTGTTGTTGAAATCTCGTTATGATTTGCTTTTGCATCGATTCTCTTTTTGGATTCGAGGTTGACACAGGGAAGAGTCTGTTATAAAAAGTTGTTTATCTATTAAACAAAGAATGAACTCAACTAAAATTTATACATGTATGAAACAACGTTAAAAGCACAAAAATGTCAGAAACAGTTTACCAAACAATCTACATAAAAACGATCTCACTTGTCATTCCCATGGCCTACTGTAGCGTTCTACTTTTAAAGGGTCTGTTTCAACCAGCATGCCTTGCACGTGCCATCTCTTGGTTGGCCTTTGTTGTGGCCATTTTCATGGTCCATGAAATGGCGACAACAAAGAGATGACACGTGCAAAGCATGCTGGTTGAAAGAGACCCTTTAATAATGGGCAAATAATTGAATCAACTAAATGTCTCCGAAATGGGATGACATATCTGTTAAACATTTGATGGCAACAAAATTGGACGGAGATACATAGTTCTCTATAAAACAGTATATGATCGTGTTGAACAACGCAGTTGTCTCCTTTGGGGGAAAGCAATATTCGTAATTAGCGTTTAGATAAGATGTGTACGTGCCACAGATAATTTGGAAGTAGGATTTAAAAAATTGGGACAAATCTCTCAAGGAAGATTATTGAGTTATCTAAAAATTGGAGTTTGAGGGGAAATACTGAAGCAAATACAAAAATTCTACCCTATCAGTATCGTGGCAAAAACTATGACAGATACTCCCAATAATTAGATGATTCTACTGCAAATAGTTTTTTATAACCAGCATTCAGACTGCCCAGAAATGTTTACCATTTGCCAGCTAAGAACAGCTTTAACATCGAATATCCACAGTACTTAGCACCGAAAATACGTGCCATTAAAACGGCATTGTGAACATAAACATTGGCCTTTCGAACGCCCATTGGAAACTGTGCTGTGATTAACCGTGTATGGATCAGCCTCATAGTGAAGTGTATTCGGAGTATTACGACCCTCTCTTCTGATTTGATCGTTTTCAACAGGAGGCTGAAGTCGTTGCGTAGGAACTACCTGACTCTCCAACCTGTGCTGTTCTTCAAGGATCTGAGCTCGTTTCAGTGTTTGTTCAATCTGCATTTTCCCGTCGTTTTGAAGCTCAATGGCGCAATGTGAACAGTCGCAGAATTTCAGTAATCGATATTGTTGTGGTTGCTGATCTAATTTCATTTGTATACGCCCTTGTTGTTGTTGTTGTAATCTTTGCTGTTGCTGAGCAACTGGATCCCTCCTGCACTCCTCGCAGTTACATACTCGTCTGTGTGGTGATAAAACCGGCATTTCACGCTCTTCGACGATCTCTTTCCCATCAATTCTTGTACATTCGATACAATTGCATGGCTGTGTTGGTACTACTGCAGGGGGCTCTAGTAAAGGTCCGTAGTGGCCGTCCTTCATTTCATGAGGCTCTTCGTTCCGTCTCGCATTTGTATTTAGTAGGTAGGGCGCAGAATTTCTGCGGCTTTGAGCCCGATTGCCTTCCTTTCTGAACTTTGATCGTCGATTTTGGAACCAAACCTATAAGAGGAAGTATTTTCATTAGTACAGGAAATACTATACTTTGAAATCTTATTTGACAGAAAAGACAGGGAACAAGGCAAAACAAATGTACTGTATGCAAGCAATGCAATTTCGATGAAAATTTGAATGAAATATTAATAACGATAAGGCAGAGCTGCTATCTAGATAATTGCCTAAAGTTTTAGAAACTTCGATGGGGAAATATGCCATAAAACTGCATAAATTTATTGCCTTGATGTTTGATGTTCCGTTTAGTTCAAAGCTTGATGGGGATCGAACTGTTGGCATTCCAGTCCTAATTCAAGGTTCTGCATTTCTTATCCATGTCCGTGGAAAATAATGATTCATTTCAAAGAAACGAGGAATCTCTGTATAATTTACACCTCCCACACTACTAATGTTACAACCCTTTAGTGGGAAATCTCGGATATTAAAACACGTTTTAAGTTTAATGTGGGAAGGACGCTGAATAACAATTTACACCCACCTTAGTGACGTAATGAGGCAATCCCAGTTCCTTGCTCAGTTTCGCGAAGTAATGAACTGTGGGATATTTCTGTTGTTCGAAAGCTGCTTCTAAGCAAATTTTTTGCCAGTTTTGAATTACAGTGCGAATTCGTCTACCACCTTTCTTGTCATAGTGATGAATGTCGTCAGAATTGATGGACGCGTTTGAGTCAGGAGACTCGGACCGAGTCGATTCACCATCAGATGTAGCTGGTCTTTGCCCAACCAGTTTGAAACCTAGAATATAGATCAGAATAACAATTATGCATGCATGTGGAAGTACAATCACACCCTGATAAGAAAGTAGGTTCGAATGGCCTTATGTGCCAGAAAACTCTCCGTTTTCTCGCGTTTGCCTCCTCCATAATGTATAATTTTGCTTATGGAAGAATTAATTCTTTCATTTTAAAAACACAATTTTTACAAGAAACTTGATTATAAAAAAACTAGTTTTACAATGACAAGAAAATTAAGAAACCTCCAGTATTAACTGCTAAGTTTGGAAGCACTAAGAACCTTTTAAAAGCTAAGTTTAAAACTTGGTATGTGTAAATATCATTGCGCATCCTATTTTCACATTACAACTGTATGTTTTGGCCATAACTAGACTCTTTTTCTTGCCAAGTGTTCTGTTATTTGCCAAAAAGCTTATTTGTATCGGTCGTAGGAACTACATCATAATGTTTTTCATCCAAAAAAGTAGAAACTCGATTTTAGTACTGACATGTTATCTTTCCTAAAACATTTACGAAAATTTAAGTGACATGATCTGTTTTAAGTTGTTCATAAAGAAAGTGTATGTTCGCGTGGCGCTTGAAACTGAAGGGTCAGGCGGGTTCGTGTGACAGATTTTTGTTTGGCAATGAAACAGAGAAATGTAATTCCAAAGAAACCTCACTTTCAAAACGATGTAATCCCTTCTCTTCCTGATTTATGGTCAATTGAATTTGAAGATAAAGTGTCTCCAAGCGCAAAAATTGGATTAACACACTTTTTCTTTGGTATATCAAACAAAATTCGGAATCGGGGGGTAATAGAGTCCCAAGACCGGGTGGTCGAAAGTATCAATCAAATTTAGTTCTTAACTTGAAGGTGATCGTTGCAAATATGATATATAAAATCACACCGAGGTTTTCTCAAAGCTACCCACAAATAACCCGAATCGTCTATTCGTGTAGAACTATTCAGTCCTTTGGATATCCTTTGTTCCACGATTCCAAGACACCTTGAAAACTAACGCTAGTCTTCAGTCCATGTTTTACTATAGACCATTACAGGTATTTGATGTCGCAATTACCAATTACCACTAGATAACGAATCATAACGAATGCCATAAATAGAAAAATGATGCCCATTATCAAATTACCTCTTTTGTATCATCAAGTACCTCATACAAATAGCTTTCTAAAAACAGCTTCGTGTAATGTAAACAGAATCTATACAGCATTTGCTTTGATGTAAGCCGCCGGAGGTGGAACCCCGGTGCGGACCCTAAGTTCTTAGACCGTTACGTTTATTTTAGTTCAGATATTCGCGTAGCGACACCGACTCTCCCTTTCCCGCAAAACACATAAGCTCTGATAAGGGGCTGTTGCTCCGTTGCTCCCCTTAAACGGCAAAAGTATTCCATTCAAAATTAACAGGGTGCTCCCAGCCATTTCATCTTCCCCAAAGAGTCTCCAAAGATTCATGTACTTTATGGTAGTATCCTGGAGCCTCGACGCAAACATTACGTTTTTTAACTGCCCCTTTCAGGCCATTTCAGTTTGGCATGCTTTAAAGGCTCTTATCCAACCATGGTCCTTTGCGTGCTCTGTTTTATCAAAATGGACATTTTTGTGGTCTACGAAAATGGCTGCTTCAATAAAAATCTACGCGCAAAGGCTGCTAGTTGAACCAGAGCCTTTAAGCTGAAGTCCAGCTGTAGGCAATGATTTGAGAAAGTTTTTGAATATAGATTGAATATAGTTTGAACACACTAAACTCATAGAAGTATATTATCCTCTACGAAAATGCTTTCAGAAAATTCTTTGGCTGTAGCAACAGGCCGAGCGAAGGGGTGTACGTAGCACTCCTCAATAATCTCGTAAGACTTTGAGAAATTCCTTTGTGTTCAAGAACAGTCCCCCAAAAAAACCATTAACAGTCCTTTGATATTATCAGTACGCTTTTTCGAAAAATCTAAAGATTTGTTCTGACCATGACTTGAAACAAGACAGATAACCTTACTTCATCTTGCTCGAAATTGAACATTTTATCTTCCCGTACGCTTATGAACAAAGACTACTTTAAACGCATTAGGTCTTGAATTTGTAATTTGTAGAAACACGTCTTCTGCGTTTTTCTGTCACTCTGTCTGTCTGCTATCACAAAAAACAGACAAAATATGTACCCTGTGTCTTGCAAGTTGATCTCAAACCTATTTTCGATATTTACTGCATTTTGAAATTCTGTTTTTTGAAAATTTCGAAAGTTTTTTCAGCTTATTTCTTGAAAGTTAATATTCTTTACATAAAAAAATGACTCTCATCTTTTCGCAAAGGCGACCAGAAGGCAGCCAATATTCTATACCAAGGTATTCCCAGACTGCTTCCACAATTTTTGCCAAAGATTAGCCTGGCCAAAAGAAAATTTGGCATTTATAAATGCGAATAAACAGTTAAAAAGTCAAACTTACAGTCAGTTGGCGTTGATCCTCTGCTTGACGAATCTTTCAGAATATCGTCAATGCTAAACTTCAGTTTCATCATGTTTTTGGTTTCGTTTCGTCACAGCAAACAAAATCTGAAGTACAACTATTTGCTAATTGTCTTTGATGAATTGCTTCTCTTGTGGCCTGACAGCTATCTTGTAGTTTCGTTTTGCCACGGCAAACAAAATCTAAAGAGATCTAAAGTAAAGTGTACAACTCTTTACTTTGATAAATTGTCTTTGATGAACTGCTTCTCTTCGGTGTTCTCTTCTGACAGCTTTTTCTTGTAGTTTCGTTCACTCTTTCTTCACTTTGATAAACTGTCGCTGATATATTGCCTGTCGTCTGGACTAACCACTCGCGTGTTGGATATTTTTGGAATGACTGTATTGCTGGTAGTTCACATTTGTTCATCCGCTGGCCATGACATAATTAGTCTGACGCCTACATTGTTAATTGATATCAAACCTATTCTACTTGTTCGGCGCCTGCATGTGCGTTTCCTTTACCTATACCCCTAAGACAGTCTATTGAATTGTTTACTTAATTACAGCTTATTTACAAAGAGTACTCGACCAAATGACGGTAAAGAATAACAAAGCGGTCCGGCGATTACATGAAACATTCCGCTTTCTAATGTTAATTAATCGCTCAATAGTGACTAGGTGCCAAACGCCTGGAATGGAAAGAACGCTTGATACAATGCCGTAAGGGGGCATACAGTAAAAGCCAGACCGTGCGACCCTATAACCGTTAGTACCAAAATGAGGAAGGATCCTTAACACCAGCAGTCGGCAGTCCTAGGACCAGGTCTCGATAAAGCAGCAAAGATGGTGGGACATGTCTGAGAATAGTGACTAGAAAATTGAGGCTACAAGTTAGAAATGCTCTTCCGTAGCAATACTTGTTAAAACAAATCGAGGCAAGTGTTTTATTGAGGTTTCAAGCATCAAAATATTACTTTTTCAAAGACGATTTTCAACATTAATACATGTGGTCTAAGCAATGAAGATAAGGCAATGCGACATCCTTGCTTTTATGATATCAGAACCTCGGGGGTAACTTAAATATTCAAATCAATAATATTGTGAACTAGAAACCCTAACATGGTAGCACAGGCGTCTTGAGCGGTGGGTACTCTGGAGGGGGGGGGGGGGCAT
>REGM01000079.1:748711-771581 GCA_004194415.1 Aurelia aurita | reverse complement strand
TAAAAATGACTGACCTAGACTTCATAGTCCCTACTGTTGATTTCAGTATTTTCGTGGTCAAAATCGGTTTTCTTCCTATTGTGCAAAATGACGTCATTCCAGCCTCGAGGTCATTTTACTCCAAGCACAACTTAGTTACTAAATGTCATAGCTTTGAAGAAGAATCGTGTTTCCACTTTCACTTTCTGGACTATCTGCTATCTACCAACTGAGGGCCATGACATATTATATTCTTACGCGATACCCTTACTAGCTGAAGGAAGTTGCAGGTAGTAAATCATGGCGGCTGTACTGGACTTCGCTGGTGTGCGACCAGAAATCGATGTCTTCACTCTTCCTCATTCAAAGATGAGACAATTAATTGTTGATTCAACGGAAGAGGTATGTAGAGAAACAACTAACAGACTCCTTTTTCTGTTTTCTTTGGAACTATGGTTAAATATGCCTCAGCCTATGTAGTAGTAGATGGGCCTACTAAAAAAGGATTTTACATAACAGGTCAGGGTTGTTTATTTTTAGAATGGATCATTTTGACTAAGATAGATTGCCGAAGGAATTATTTATCCTTGCAAAGTTTGCTTTATACATTATTTTTAAAATGGTTGGCAGATTTGGCTTTCAAACTTGGATGTTAGAGAAGAGTAATAAAAAAGGATTCAATAAAAATGGAAACCAAAAACAACAACAACAAGGACTAGTTGTCGTGTGAAAGGCAGACAGACCTAAAAACCAGAAACTTGTCTAGTGCATGCATAAATGATCAATTTATGGTTAAAATCGTACACCAGCTGACAGAATTTCAAAACATGTTGAGGAAATTGATGCAAAATTTATGATTTTAAATTTAGGTATCTTGAACATCTGCTACTGCTAGCTAGGAAGTAAATTTGGAAAGGTGATTTCAGGAAGCAAATTCCAACCAGGAAGATCCTTTTTTCGATACCATGAACATTGTATTTGCTTGGGAAACCCAAATATGGATTGTTTAGTGTGCTATGTCTTTGAATATAAAAGATAATTTTCCATTTGTTCTCTGTAAAACAGAGAAAGTATTTGGTAAATAAAAAACATTTCCTCTTTAATTTAACAGTCATAATCCATAATTTTCCAGATCTGGATTTTTCAGTTGATAAAGGCATGTAACAGTTCTTTAATTGTCAACATTAACAAAGTCTTTTGAACTGACAGGGAAAGTGAAATTGCATTTTTATTTTAGCAATCGTGCTGGAAACAAAGAAGCTAATCACCACTAGACCTTTTTACTTCCCAGGAGAAGGTTTGGATCGAGCGTCTATATCTGATAGAGTTTATTATAGAAAAATTAAGCTATCCTCTATTATCACTAATCAATAAATTTGCAAATAGCTGCGTACAGTAAAACAAATACATTGCAACATCTTTTAAGTGTTTATAAGCACTGGTTTCTTGCCTAAAAATGTTTGCCTAAAAAGTCTTGAGAAAAATTTTTATTTCTTAAGAATTCTTGTTTAAAAATGTTTGGGTCTTTCATGTCACTCAAGAATTCTTGAGAATTCTTATCATGTTAATCTGATGTGCGCAAGGCCTGCACTGTGGTAAACTTTCTTGGTGTTTCGCTTGCGCTTCATCACATTTTTGTAATTTGTAATGAAGTGAAAGGGACATATTGAACCAGTTTACTATATTTTTAAAATCCCCAACAATCTGGAGGTCTTTTCAGTTTGTCCCAAATCCATTTTAAATCAACATTTTTGTCTTTCTCTCAAGGTTACATCAACAAATTTTGAAGACATTTCAAGCATGAAAACACTTCTGCAGCAGTTGAGCATGACTCTGATACAATTCAGGCTTCATGAAGAAATTGAAGACAAATACATCATGAGAGTTTTGAAGAAAAGACTGAGTGGAACAATGTTGAAAAAACTTATCAAACATCTACACGCAAACAGTCATATCTCAGAGCTGATCAAATTGGTGAAAAATTTCCAAAGAGAACTTTCCTATATAACTTGTGAACAGACTTTGAAAAAGACTTATGGAGAGAAATTGAATGAAGCATTGGAGACATTTTATGAAGAATATCTTCCACATATGATTGATGAGGAAAAGGTAATGTTCACAATTGAATAATGTATCTCTACCATTATTTTACTGTATGCTTTGAACTGTCCAATGACTTTTTTACTTTGTAAATACACAGTTTGGTCCTTAGTACAGGGTAAAACTAGTACCAAAAAGCCCAGGGGGGTTACTCCCTAACTTTCAATATGGGGGGTCCATGCCAGTATTTCAATACTGACCCCTAAATATTGGGTCTAATGTTTTGGAGACCCCAAATATCGTTATTTATTTCTGGTTCTGTGTCCTGGAGACTGCAAATATTGTTATTATTGCATTACATATTAACAGATGAACACTAAAGTATATGGCGTACAAATGATTTAATGGGTCACTGTAATGAATTGCGCCAAATTGCATGATTTCCCCTAGATTTTCCCTTTCATGGACCCCAAATATTAATTAGATGTAAGATTTCAGACCCAAATATTGGCACAGACACCCCTGTATTGAAAGTTCGGGAGTAACCCCCCTGGGCAAAAAAGTTAGTGGTTTAAATTTGTATTCCATTCAGTACCTGACCAATTGTGATGAATCAGCCCATGTCAAGAATTCTTCAGAATTCTTACAATTTATTGGTATTCTGATAAGAATATTTGAGAGGCATGAAAGAATATTTCCTTGCCTTTGGATAATGCTCTCAACNAAAATACCAAAGGAGCCTCCTAAAATCTGTGATAACATGTTGTAAAATATTCTGGATGTACAAAGATAATACCAGACAGTATAAAGGAAATCTGTTGTTATTTTTTCTAAAGGCAATGGTTCTAAAGTCTGCTAAAAACAATTCTTTGAAAATTACTTCATAATACCCTTTTCATTTTTGTGTCCATGTATACCACATGCATATACTTAAATTGGAAAAATATTGTTGTCCCTAATGTAAGAAAATTGTACTTTTTTGAGCAGAAGATTCATCTGCTGTGTTGAAGGGCAAATTTAATTTTTACAGATATATTTAAGGAACTGCTATGATGATTCTTCTCTTCCAGAAATTGAAAAAGAAGAAATAAAGCTCCCTTACGAAGTCCTCCTGCACATCTTCAAATATCTTCAACCGAGAGAACTTTGTCGCTGTGCCCAAGTCTCAAAAGGGTGGTCTGCAGTTGCCATGGATCCAGGATTATGGGGCGTTCTTCATCCATCAAGATGGGGTCGTGGTGAATTCACGTTTGGTCGTCGTATAAGCTCAGATGATTGTAATTGCGATTGTGAACCAAATTATCAAATGATGCAGTTCAGAGAGTAAGGCTTGATTTTCTTGTCAACTTTTCAATCCAAGACATACTCAAACGGTGTTAGCTTTTCAGTTTTTATACACACACAGGATAGAGAAAGACAATCGTCACATTTGAGCTTAGATGACATGTAAATCTACAATCCTGGCCAAAACTCTTGACACTGTGTGATAAATTGTATTTGAATCCTATTGAATGCGCCCCCTCCCCCTATATCATGATTACTGAAAGCAGTGGCGGACACTTGGGAAAATATTGGGGGCGAAGCTATTGTTTCAGATAAAATGCATTGTTCGCTCCTATTGTTTTAAACAAAAGATATTTGTTTTCTCCAACATTGAGGGGCAACCACACCCCCTCGCCCCCCTAGTGTTCGACACTGACTGAAAGTACTGAAATGGAACACTAGGACATTGGACTCTTAAGCAACCCCAACATTGAACTAGGGTGAAGGGAGGAAATTGACAATCTGCACTGTTTTTATATTACAACTGAGAAATAGGCCTAATTTTCTTCGAAGTGTCAAGGAGTTTTGGCCAGGATTGTAGTTGTGGATGGTGGAGTAGCTAATATCTGAAATCAACACAGATCCAAATTCTAACATTTCTGTTGGACTCTTAGCAAGCTGATGGGTGATATTTTATGTATTAAAAATAGTTTTCAGTTCACTCAGGTTTTGGACTTAATGATGCTCCTGTAGCAACATTTTTTCGTCGCCGCGAGATTAGTTGTTAAGAGAAAATCATTAGCCTTTTTGCTGGGAAGGATTTGTTTCAAAGAACAGCAGAAATAGTGATGCTATTTTTGATCAGCTCAGCTTGATGACTGAAAGCCTTTTGAAAAAACTGAAATCCGCGTTTGAGACTTCGATGGTGATACAATTTTGGAGTAATTACTCATGAAAAGATCAGTAACATACACAATTTACAAAGAATGCCTCCCAGTGAAATGTTCACACTTGTCCGTAATTTTATGGGTCCTGAATGTGTTGTAGATCAGGTGTTAAAATTTGTGCATTGTCCTGTTTTAAACAATTTATAGGAACAAGCTTTTTAAGGGCCATTCTCGCATCCCCTTGTATCCGAAACATCAAGTTTCGATGAAACGTTTCTCATTTTGTCTTCGCAGTGATTTAGAAGACGGTGCGTCGAGTGGTTCTGAAGAAGAAAATGGTGATTCAGACATTGCAAGGGAATCCTCTATTCTTCTTGGAATTTCAAGATATCTCCTTCCAAAAGTTGGCAAAGGTGTCAATACATTGGTTTTGGAGTGCAGCAAAGCTCTTTCCAATGGACTTGTATGTTTCCCCAGTTATTTCTTCTATGCCGATTGTTTGAGTTTGCAAAACTGTTATCTGTCGCTTTTTTAGCTCAATTAACAACTTGGATCAGGCCATAGTACTAAAAGTTTCTTAATTTAACATGAAAATTTCGGCATTTTAGTACTACATTTTAGTTGTATATGTTTCTTGACATATAAAACATCAGGTGGGAAAAAACGTGTTCTTTTACATTCAAAACATAAAAGAATTGGTTAATATTACTCAAGAATAGGGGTTCAACGACATATTTTCCATAATATCTTTGAATTTTGCTTTTGAAAGTTTCTTAGCTCTTTCTAAACTTAGTACTAGAGTTTCTTAAATTTTCGGCCATCCTAGTACTAGTTTCTTATAAACCAATGTCTTATAAAAAACGTGTACTTTGTTCGCTCAGTGTGGTATTTTATGGTATTTTGTGGTATTTTGCTTGTCGAGTAGCTGTTTATTAAGAGCAGATTTCTTTTGAAACGAAAGAGGAGTAAATGCAAGGTCAAAATAGAAGTACTGTAATTTACTAAATTTGGATTAGATTATTCGAAGAATTGGAGAAAGCAAGAAAAACATTTTTAAAACGCAATAGAACTTTTAGCTATCCTAAAAAAGAGTCTGAATCGAACGATAGTTTTATAAATTTTGAAGAATTTTCGAATGTGAGAACGACAATGATAGAATCTCTAACGCCATTCAATTGACCACTTCGTATAAAAAAGTATAAAAATATTGCTCGATCCAGACTCTTTTTAGAATAGCTAAAAGGTCTATTGTCTTTCGGTCTGACTGTCAGTCGACATCATGCATGATAGGATTCGTAATCACTAAAAAGTTTTCCCAAAATTTATTTTCTAGCTGTACAGAATTTTAAGCCAATGCCCAAACCTGGAATATTTGGATGTTTCTCAGACCATTATTTCTGATATTGGCCTAAATGGGTAAGTATTCAATTACTAACCATCACCTCGAAGATGCCTGCCTATCTCAGTTGTCCCCAAAAGCCATAGCAATACTTGAAAACTAGTTTTTTATATGGAAAGAGCGGTAATAATTCGAGATTATTTTTAACGTTGCTATACCTACAGAAGCATCTTTCTTAGTAGCATAACATTTCTCTGAATTTCTCTTGTTGGTATTAATTAGTTTCTTGGAACTATGAAACACCAACTTTAAATAATGATGATTTGATTTGATTTGATTTGATTTGATTTGATTTGATTTGATTTGATTTGATTTGATTTGAAGACCTTGGAAAGAAGCCACTTCATTTTTTTGAGATCATGCAGGTATGCCAGTGTACAGACATTTCTTCCAAATGCTTGCAGGAAAATGGGGTCAACTCTATCTTTTAGTGCAAATTCCTAATGTAGAATTTCAAAACGAACTTTTCAATTTTTAGCTGTTGCATAATCCACATAGCAGACTCCATATCATAAACATTTGATGTTTATGTGATTATTTTCTCTCTTTTTGCTGTACGGTATACTTCTTTGTTGGCCCTAGACTTATAATTTTCGTCCTAGTTATCGCTTGTACTACCGTAACTATTACCCCCTCTCATCGCTCAAACTAGGACTCATATTTTTACAGACACAGTAACTGGACTCATTTTACGAGCTGTGTCGATTTTCTGCCGCAGCAGTCACTTTGCATGGGACGAGTGCAGTTTAGCGGGCGGCACTAAATGTCATATTCCTTTTGCAAATATTGAACTAAACAAACCCCTAACCCTAACTTACCCTAGCTAACCTTAACTTACCCCCAACTAACCCTAACTAACCCTAAATAACCCTAACTTACCCTAAAGATCCTTTTCTGAAACTAATCCTAAACCTTACCGTATGACATGCAACAACACAACATTCAAATTCCGCCCGCTAAACTGCACTCTAGCCGTAAAATTCTATTGCAGGGACATTTTTTGATATCTTGATTATTTTCAAAATGGCGGCGTTTATATTTTTGTTCAAAGAATTCAGAATTCATGGAAAATTAAAAAAAAATTAAAATCATCGTAAATCCTAAATCAATAGAGGATAACTGATACAATCTCCAAGAAAACCATAGTTTATGAAGGTCTACAATATGGTGGCACGCAGAAATCTGTCGCTCTTCTGGTTTAGGATTTAGAAATTTGATGACGTCATAGCCTCAAATATAATAAATGCCGCCATTTTGAAAATAATCAAGATATCAAAAAATTTCCACGGCAGATTCACAGGAAAGTACCCTGAGTTCCTTTCAAGCCATCTAGTTCAAAGAAAAATGTAAAAGAATTTACACCCACCTTTTTAAAGATTTGAGCCCTATGCTCATGCTATGCTGGTGAGTTGCAACCGGCAGGTCTATCAATAGCGATAACTAAGATCAGTCTGGGTTGGCCTTTTTTGGGAAAATTTGAAACTATTATGTTCTTCTTACAGACTATTTAAACATGGTGGTGGTCTGAATCTCAAATATCTGGATGTATCTGGATGCGTGAGAATAACTGACAACACATTAATCAAGCTGTCATCATTTTATGGCAAAGCATCAAAAATTGAAAGAAGAGGAGGATGTGTGGACTGTGTATGCTCTAAACGGAGGGACATCTCCCCTGTGCATATTGAAAATGAACATTATAAAAAAGGACAATCGAAAAAATTGGAATGCTTGAGACTCTCTGGCTGTTATAAGATCACTGATGATGGTCTGAGGTGAGTTTTGTCATAGCTGACTTACTGATAGTGTTTACGTCAGAAGAAGCTACACCATTGAATAGAACTGGGTGTTATTAGCACAGGGAAACCAGGAAATAAATAAAATTTGTAAAAAAAAATGTCTTTCTTTGTCCCCTGTGCGCTTAGTCATTTTTGTACCTTGGTCCCCTGTGCTCCGCGAAAGATTGCGTATCGATTTCGCGGAGCACAGGGGACTAAGGTACAAAAATGACTAAGTGCACAGGGGACAAAGAAAGACAAATTTTTTTTAATTTTATTTTTAGCAACAATTATTTCCTGGTTTCCCTGTGTTATTAGCAGACTAATTATCAACAAATGAAATGGAAAGTAGGAAACATTTAATCATTAACAGCTGGCGAGATCAGTCATGGAAAAGTGTATTCCCCAATCTCGACTTAAATACCAAATGATCTGGTAACACTGCAACGTTATGCTGGCTTCGCATACTTTACAACTGACAAATTTGTAAAGCTTAAAATATTTCCCAGCCTATATAGGCTAATAGATACAGTGACCATCTTTGCGTCTCCTTTATGCACTTGCTTAGCTGAGAGACCGTCGTAGCTTGAAAAACAGAAAAAAGCCCTGACTCTTAATTTTGCGTATTGCAAGTCGCTATGGTTATGTCTTTGTCTAAGCCAAACTCAAACAGGTCTTACTCAGGCCAAAATTAAGAACTCTATGATCCATCTTTGGCGGTCAAACATGATCCAGAACTGTTCCATTTGCTGCTCGAATATTTTTTCATACTTTAAAAACAAATTCCTTTATTTCACGATGTAAAAACATTTTTCACGAAGACCACACTTCAGCCACATTTTAAAAAGAAAAGAAGCTGATTGTTTGCTCTCCAAAGCTGTAGTTCAGTCTGGTACACGCCTGATTGACTATTTCTCCTTCTTTAGAGCTCTTGCAAAATATGGTGGCCTACCGAATCTCAAACATTTGGATTTATCAGGCTGCTTGAATGTGAGTGCCGAAGGACTACAAGACTTGGTGAACACATGTTCACGGTTGGCTGCGGAGGAACTTTATTATTGCGACAATATCATGGAAGGGCCCTTTTCCGAGTCTGCAAGTGGTTGTCAAAATGTGGAATGTAAAAACAGGGTTTGCTGCAGGAATATAGTCTTACAACAAGACATTGCATGAGATTCGATGCTGTTGACAGATGCATGAAATGCTACTTGAAATTTGGTAATTGGTGAAATTTATCATTCGTAAAATGGGTTGATCAGAGAAATTCTTCGCAATAATGCACTTCTAATTATGCATGAGATTTAACACTGCTGGCAGATGCTCGACATGTTACGTGAAATTGGAGATTGGTGAAATAGATCGTTCGTGAAATGGGTTGATAAGTGAGATGCTGCGCAATATTGCACTACTAATCAGGTGACTATGTTGCGTTTTACGCCATAATTTTCATCGATTATTTCAAGCGTATTAATATATTTTATAGATTGTTTAGTAATTCAGTAACCATGCATAGAAATCATTTTGACTATCATCTGCACGTATGGTTGGTGCACTCCTCTAATATTTTGCTTCAAAGTTATCTGTTTCTTGTATGTATTAGTTCTGTTTTGTTTGAGAGTAGAAATTAGACTGATTACACCGAGTCCCAGTTATCGCTCACCAAAACGAGACTAACGCCAGCCAAACCGAGACTTGTAGCGGGGTATATCAGTTCGGCGGAGGAGCGAAACTACGACATGTAATCAGTCTAAGTAGAAATCATCACACACTGTTATTGATTATATCTTGACTGAGTTAGCTATAGTGAAATTACAACTTCACTGTTGTAGAAAAATTTTTAAATGGAATATTTCGTTTAACATGATCTATGCACAGGGGATAAACAGTAGGGGACTGAGACATGAGCCTTGTGAAACACCAATTTTGCGTAAGACAATCCTCAAAAGCAATCGCAGAAGTTATGGCCACATATTTTAATTCATTATTCCTTGCAATCATAAAGTGGACAAAACTCACTTTCTTTTTGAGACAGTCAGGTAATCTAGAACAACTACTTTCAGTTTCCGAGCTAGAAGCGCTAATTTCATAGCCACTCTTCCTCTCTCTCGTCCTTACCCTCAAAAACTGTTCTCCCGTACTGAAATTATTTCGTGTTTGAAAAACTCGCTGATAGGGAGGGGGGCAAGTTTGTGATGTTTAGTGCTCAATTCCACTCAGTTTCAAAGTAGGGCATAGATGTGATGTTTAAATGTAAAATCGTATTGTATGATTCGTAAACTTGGTGAATGTAGGTAACGATAATTTGTAGAATTTCATATATTGAATTTATTGCAAGCTGAATGTACACCAGCGTTAAAGAAGCTTTACTTTCTTTCAGCTGATATTTAATCAAGGGCTTTGGAAAGTTGTTTATTTGTGTTGCCAAGGCCTCTGTTGCCAAGGCATTTTAGTAATGTGTTGCCAAGGCCTCTGGGTCCGCATTTTAGGAAGCACCGCGAATCGAGCCATCTATATCACTCAGCCCAGCTCCTTCAACCGTCATGGCTGCCATTCAAAAATGGCTAGAAGTTGAGATTGAGTTAGAAGCTTTCTAGTGGTTGGTTTCAGTTAGGGGGGGGGGGGTTCGATTCGCGAAGGTTATGGGTGCGTGTGACACGAAGAAAACACTCAATGAAATGTTTTATTACCATTACTAAATTACTAGTCCAGACAAGACCGGTCGGCCTAAATAACGCAAACAAAGATCTTCCTATAGCCCTTGCTTTAATAGAAAGTCGTTCTTTGTGCAACTCTGTGTTGCACAGTAGAGGATGGTCTTGCACGATATCGCCAAAGAGAGGTTAGAGGATGGTCTTGCACGATATCGCCAAAGAGAGGTTAGAGGATGGTCTTGCACGATATCGCCAAAGAGAGGTGTGAGTAAAGAAAGAAACCAAAATTCATATCGCCAAATTCAAAGATCTTCGTTAATACATTAAAAATTACTAAGTACAAACTTAGAAGGTAAAAAGGGCCTAATAGCTTCACACAATGGCTGGCCTTTATAGCCAGTTGCATATGCCATATCAAGGACGTTATGTGGGGGTGTGCTTCTTAAGGTTTTGAACGCTAAATCTGTGTCTAGGTTTTTCCTTAATTTCGTATTTCTCTCAGCTTAGTTAAAGTGAAACTCCGAAAACAAAATCCTAAGATTGTTAGATGCTAGAATTTAGTCCCATATCCATTAAATTATGATGTGAATTTAAACTGGAAATTTGATGTCAAACTGTCAAACGATGATTAACATTTTTCTCAAAAATATGGACCAAAAGTTGATCCTTGGTCACTAATGTTGAAATACAATTGGTTCAAATGTTGGTTATTTTTGTAACCAATCCTTAAAAATGACAGACCGAAGGAACATTAATTTCAAACCTATGATCTTGGAAATCTTCTTGTATAGCGCTGGCTAAATTGTGACTGTTTGGAAGTTCCAAATTCTTTATAGCAGAAATTAAATAATTGCTCAAATTCCCCACAAGATAAAATCATCAGCCCCCAAGAAATATCCAAACTATTACTCTATTAACACTGGCAAGTTAAACCAGCTTAAACTAAACCAGGTTATCGAATGTTGAGCCCTAATTGGTCAATCCAATGAATCGAATTCGAGTGATCGGTTGAAATTTAACCTGGTTTAGACAAAGCTGGTTTAACTGTGTCAGTGTGAATGAAGTATAGATCTGCCAAGGATTGACACAATTTTCCTCTAAATTAAAAAAATTGCATTAAAAAACCCGAATCTGCGAATAAAAAAGTATTTACATTGTTTACAATTTAAGTGCATTTTCATTTGAAAACATTTAAAGTTAAAATCACATTGGCTTAACACAATTTCCTGGGCCTATCGATAAACCAACGCTGGGAGATCGTTGATATCTCAAAGTTGCGTGCAACATTTTCTTCTTCGCTTTTCGATGCATTCTTGCAATCTTCAATGTTTGTTTTGTAAGTCTGTTTGGAACCTGTGCTCCATGTTCTTGCTTCTTGCTCTTAAATACAGTTTTCTTAACCTCGCTATCAGTCATCGCGGTTACATCAAGCGAGGCATTTTTAATATGGTAGGCAGATACGGCAGATACGACTTTACACTTGCTTCCTAAACCACAAAGACAGCCTTGCCACGAACTCGAACTCAATCTATCGTCTTTCAGTATCAACTGTGTTATTTCTTTCTTCAAAAGTTCAGAGCAGACTATTGGTTTCTTGGGATCACGCGATTCCTCCTGTGCAGCGTCAAATTTTATGTCGCGTGTTGTGGCCCTAGTTCTTGGTGAAAGTTGCACCGTTTTAGAAAGTTTGATCGGGTGATTTTTGATCGTCTGGTTATCAGTGATTTCAGTGTTCTCCCTCGATTCTTTCGCTATTTTGTTCTTGCGATTTAGTCGGTTAATGCTATGCTGAAGAGTTATGAATGGCTGTGGAGGAGCCTTCTTACACCCTTCACCTTCCACTACAAGGTTGCTTCCAGTATACACTGGAATTGGAATGTATTGCTAGAAAAGAAATGAGTTGGTAAGATAATTTAATTGATCGTTGTCACTACAACCCTGCATCCACATTATGTTTATCTTAATATACACAAGATCAACACGCCCAATAAACAGACCCCAGTGTCAGAATTTTCTTTAAAATTTTCCAATTGATTGTTAAATTCCTGTAGGAACTTAGCTGGTACTTGAACATCATCATCGCTCTACATGTTCAACGACCTTGAAAAGATGTGTCAGCTGCATTAAAGGCTGCGAAGGAAGGACTTACTATCGTCCAGGGGTCCTAGATTTTATAACAGACTATTGCGTTAAATTCATGCCTTCGCCTTTCATTTATAAACAAAATCTGGCCTCTGCACTCTTAAAAGGTCTGTTTACCCCCAGCATGCTTTGCACGTGTCATCTCTTTGTTGCCGCCATTTTCATAGCCAATGAAAATAGCGACAACAAAGGCCAACAAAGAGATGGCACGCGCAAAGCATGCTGGTTGAAACAGACCCTTTAAGATGAGTAAATGACATGACACAGCTTAGTTTAAGAACACGAAGTTCGGTCTGGAATAAAAACATAAACAAACATAAACTGATCATGAAACGAGAAACTAAACTAAATCTTACCTGTTTAAATGTGAGCTCAAATTTGCCTGTGTCACAAGATTTGTTCTCTTTGCGATCCAAAACAACTACAAGAATGAAATAATCAGTTTAGTCGTTAGTTTATGGATTGAGATAATACTAAAACTAAAAGTGTAGCAATAGTAGTCTTGTTGCTTTAAAAAATTACAAAACTACAGTTATTTTCTAATTCATTTCATTCAACCGAAAATAACTACATTTATTTAGTATCTAATTACAGTTATATCTAAGAGTCTTTCATAACAGTAGTACTGGTCAGTTTAGCAGTTTGCGAAAAGACATGTGCATGACATACAAGTAAATTAGGTAAATAAGACAAAACGAAAATTCTACAAAGTTGTATCACATAGCATACTCTTAAATTTAAATCACAAAAAATTGATGAGCCATCCAGGTTAGATTATTACAGTAGCCTGTCAGGGTTTATCATTATGGGATGGCGAATCGAATAGCGATAGATAAATCAAATACAATTAACCTCCACTACTTGATAATGCCGGTACACTAAAATCTTATGGGAGGGGTGGGGAGGGGTTTCTGATCAGCAACGAGCTATCGACCGTGTGACCTTTATACTCCTGAACAAACTATTTATGCTGTCACTATTTCACGTGCAACAACAACTTAAAATCACTGGCACGCTTGTATCCGCGGCGCTATTGTAACATACTTAGACTCTATTCTTTTTCCTCTCTTGGGACTAAGTAAATTCAGTAGCTTTACACTTTCGTTGCGTGTTTTGAAAGAAAGGCGTACAGATTAGGAATGATTTGATAGGATCTTCCTGAACTGAAAAATCGAATAAAATTTTACCAACCTTTAAGTGTATCCTCGATGACCTCAGCACATAATTTTTCTGTTATAGTTGTACTCGCTCCCATTGCAGGACTGCAATTGATTTCAATCTACAGTGAAATGTCGCAAAAGAATAAATATATGATTGTAGCATAGGAATCAAATCTTTAAAAGCATTGCACGATTGGTTGATACATCTTTCGTTTGATTTAATGGCTTGAAAAGAACTTAAGGTACTTCTTTATAACTGTTCGTTGGCAATCTTTGATATCTTGATTATTTTCAGAAGTATTGCAGTTTTATTTTTATTGAAAGAATTCACGAAAAACTTTGAAAAAAATTAAAATCATTGTAACTTCTAAATTAATATAGGACAAACGATGCTATCTTCAATAAAACCATAGTTTATGAAGGTCTATAATACGACACTAAGCAGAAATCCGTAGCTTTTCTGGTTCACGATTTAGCGTGTTGATGACGTCCCAACCAGAAAACTGTTTGAAACATAGAAAACCGCAATAATTCTGAAAATAATCAAGATATCAAAGATTGCCAATGAACACTTGTAGTCAAGTTCCTGAAGTTCCTTTCGAGCCAGCAAATCAAACAAAAGATGCATTAACCAATCGTGCAATATGCTTATGATTGTAGAACCATTGAGTGTTTAGGTTTGCAATGTTGAAGGCTATTTGTTCATTCGGAAAATACTCAAGGTTTCCGAGCAGTCTAGAAAATGAAGAAATTCTTAGTTATAGAAGTAGTTGCTGCATATTTCGTCAACACTCGTAATTGATCGAGGTCCAGAGAAGAAAAACAAGAAAGCACACAGTATATATCTGGTTACTCGACCTTTTGCTTTGCCTTGCAGTTTATGACCAGAGATTTCGAGTGATTTGTACTTTTGGAAGAATTATTTTCTGAGAATCACGAGGAAGGAAAGCTGCGATGTGGTAGATTTATAAATTTGCTAAAGAACTTACCAACCATGGGCGCATGTCTTCGCTTAGCATGAAATCTGCCCCATACAACTCGAATGAATTCTGTGAACAAAATTTATCGAATCTTTAGCATTTAGATCTTGCAAAGAAACAATACAGGAAATGCACATACACCTTAAGAATCGATCAGCCTCGTTTTGAAAGCGTCGAAAAATGTTCCGTTTTCATCGTTTTCGAGTGCTCACACGATGCCGTTTTCAAAATGTGCCAGTTAGAGTTCCGTTTTCAAAATCTACCGTTTTCAAAATCTGCCGGCAAAAATTGTGCCGTTTTCGTGTGAACGGGAGGCCTATCCGTCACAGTTTTCACCGTTTCAAATTGTACCGGTATCGTGTGAACGCAGTCTTAAAAATTGAACAGACTAAAAACTAGCAATAACAATAGTCAGTGAGTGCTGCGAACTGGGTTTACTCACAAAAATGTTCGTCAAAATGTTTAAGCTTTGTGGTCAATAGGAACTTGTGCAGGCAATGTCCTCATGTAAGAATCCTCTAAAGTCCTGAAATCATGAGACTCCAAAAATAGATACAGTTGCATGACAAATTGGTTGGTATATTGCCCTTTGATTAAGACAATTGACCATGTCTATAAGTCTATAATGCGGTATTTGCTATGCAACAATAAGATGTTAATATCATACTTTCAATACTGCGCATGCGCTAATTTCTGTGTTGACCCGCAGTGATGTCATTTGACAGCCTGAATTTGGTCTCGAAAAAATTGTTGGAAACCCACAAACACACAAACATCGCAAGTTGGTTAGATGGTTAGATTCAACATTTACATTCAACTCGAATAGATTTGCGGCTCCGCCGCAATGATATCAATCCGAACTTTCAAATCAATGAAAGAAATCTTACTTCTTCTATTCAAGGTTAGTTCGATTTACAATGACAATCTCAGAGACAGGTTTCATAATATGTCTTACATTTGAAAGTGTTTATGACTTCCCAGGCATTTTCAAGAATTCAAGAACTAACCTCGATATGTCCAAAGCGATAAGTATGACGATTGTAATAACTCTGTATTGGTGACCTTAAAAATCATCTTCCAGACGTACTACCAGAATTGGCCGCTCTCCCCAATCCCTTTTTCGTATGGTCGAAAAGGTCTATTGCTATCTATTACTATAAATTGTTGTATAATAATAGAAAGAGTTGTTGCATACCTTTCGATATTCTAGAGAATCTTGACAGGCTTGCAAAACATAAGTTATCGATTTTTGCATACTTGGGTAAATAACTTCGTCCCAGTAATTGCCTTGACCTCGCCCTCTGCAATATTAAATGTAAGTGTTCGAGTAAGGAGATAAGCAATGCATTTTGTAATAGATTCTACAATGTCTCAGGTGCCAAATACATTTCCCCTCCCCATTTATTAAGTTTCGAAAAATGTTCCCACCCCAAGCCTTATTAGGACCCCTGCTAATTAATGTCATTGAAAGTTTGAGCAAAAATTATCTTTGATTTAGGCGGAATCGATGAAAAACTGCTAAAAATACCACTTTCATCTTGAAATATTTACCCCCCAATTAAGACCCCCCACGCTTATTAAGTTTGCCCAACCCCCAATTCTTAAGACCACCCCTTCTATTTGGCACCGGCGAGTATTAGAAAATTCAACGAGTTGTAGATTTTTGCTGTGGAATGCAACGAGTCTGAAACAGGTCAGTTTCGATCGCCTCTTGGCTTTAGTGGCCAGTCTTACCAACACTTTTACATTCACAAAAAAGACGGAAAAAAATATAATTAAGGAAAGATATGTTTAAAAATCAACAAACCTTAGATAAGTAATATATTGCTCCTTTGTCCACATATTATCATGTGGTAGAGCTTTCGAACGAGGACCATTTGTGTAATCTTTTTGGATAGAATTATTCGCCAGATGATATTTTCTAGAAATTAAATACCAATAGTGAGCAACAATGATTCTGCTGATTTACAATATGATTAACTGATTGAAGAAATTGATTGAAGAAATTGATTGAAGAAATTAATTGATTGATTGATTGATTGATTGATTGATTGATTGATTGATTGATTAAAGAAATTGATTGATTAAAGAAATTGATTGATTGATTGATTGACCGAATGGTTGACACTGAAAGTGGTTGATTGACCAACCAATTTTTCAAGTATAATTGAAAAGTTATATTTTAGAATATGTCTAAAAGCTAAAAACCTGAAATATTAAAAAATTAACTAGATTTTCTGAATTAACTGGATTGGCCTAAGCAGTTTTAACTGGCAACTTCTGGCTATCAAGCAACACTGTACCCAACTGAAGTATAGAGTCATCCTACAAGATGTTATAAAAATACTGATACAGGGTAGGATAACTTTTTACAAATACTTACGGATCGAAATTATTCACGGTATACTCTTGGCTGCAGAAACGAAGGTAACAATCCTGCAGAGAAAATTTGTTTCAATAATTTTGTGTCATTTTATGACAAGAAAATGTAATTCGTCAAATATCTTGAATCCAGCCTTCATGGAAGACTATTTCTTCCCAAAACTCACAAGCTATAATCTTCGAAAAAATGACATCCTATTTGTTCCTAAAGTTAAAACTACAAATTATGGTATAAACTCTGTTAGCTTTTTGGGTCCAAAGATTTGGAATTCTCTTCCAAATGAAATAAAGGCATCAAGAAATGCAAACCAATTAAAAATACTCCTAAAAGATTGGTATTCCGAAAATCAATGCGCCTGCAACGCTTGCAGTCAATAGATTCCATAATGCAATCTCTTAAGATGCTTAATGTTAGTATGTATTAGTGCTTGCACTATTGTAAAACTAACAGTAAAAAGGTATTATTATTATTATTATTATCTGATATTACTAGGGAAAGGTCTTTACACTGTTGCTTAAGTATTTCAGATTCTATTAATAGACAAAGGAGATATACAATTTTCTAGTAGTAAAGTATTTTAAATCATTTTCACTTTGGAAACCATATTGTGAAGTATCATTCTTTAGCAAAAATTTGATAAAATTGAGGATAAAAATAAAACAACAGCAGCTGAAAAATATTAGAATATATTCGAACTTTAAACTGATGCACTCACCTTGTAAAACCAAAGAGTCAATGGATTCCAATCTGTCACTAAAAACCATTGTCGAATATCAAATTTTGTGTTGTATATCAGTAACGGTCTCTCTATGAAAAGAAGAATTATACCAGGTGAGTTAGAAAAATGTTTAGACGTTCGAAAGTCTATAGCCCTCAAACCATTTATCAGATTCCTATAAACTGATAATACCTGTGTAGCTAACATATAAACTTAAATAAGAAAATTTAGTTTGACAAAATCGGTCATATGGTTCTCGAATTACGAGCGATTTTGTAAAAAGACTTCATCTCAAAATCCTTCAAAACATGCCAAAAATCTGCGATCAAATTTGCTAGCAATCCAGCCTCGTGATAATAGAAAATAGACGAAAAAGGCTGAATTACAGTTCTAAATGTATACAATTATGCAGCAGCCTCTTTATATCACAACTAAATGTTTAAACGACAAGATAGACGGATGGAGTTTGATTATGATAGCTCGTTCTAAATGTATACAATTATGCAGCAGCCTCTTTATATCACAACTAAATGTTTAAACGACAAGATAGACGGATGGAGTTTGATTGTGATAGCTCGGTATAGTAACTTTGAGTAGCCGTATCGTTTGCAAATTCAAAGTTTCGACACTGTTAATTTAATTTCGATCAGATTTGTATGACAAATTTCTTATAATAGACAAAAGACATTTCTGACTTACCGATGTATTTCTGAACAACCCATTTATTTTCTTTCTTTGTAACATTTGTTGTACCTGATAGTTTTAAAATTTCTGCTAAATTATCCATGACCATAATACCACGACCACGTGACTTGGCCCCAGGCTTCACAATCCAGATGTTTTTATCGTGAAGGGAAACTTGTGGATAAACCTCTTGCATCTGAAAAGGAGACAAGGAATACGAAAGCTGCTATACCAGACTCCCTGAGTGATTTAACGACGTTTAAAGACCCTCTGCTAACCATCAGGCTTTGCGTGCTACGGATGAGAAAACAGCACAACACCGGCCTAGCATCAGAGACTTTCAGATAATCTGAAAGTCCATTTGCAGTGCATTCTGGGACAGCAACGGCGTGCAAAGCCACATGGTTAGCAGAGAGTCTTTAAGTAGTATATGAGCGAACTAAAAATCAGAATGGTCCGAAGAGTGCTTTCAACCAGATTGAAAACATTGACAATTTTAGGAAAACCAGGAGAATTAACCAAATTCAAGATAGGGTTCTTACCTTCATTAATAATTCTGTACATTCGTAAAGATGATTGTCTGCATTTGTAATAATACCATTGCCACTGTAAAGAAAATCGATAAATAAATAACGAATATTGTTACATCTGATAAAGAATCCGAAATATCCCCAATAGACAATAACGCTAAAGATGGCGGCTCCAAAGATTCTGTTGTGTTTTGCTGCACAGCATGCTGGTAAAAAGCTCCCTGACGACCACATAACGACGTAAACATTTCGGTCTGCCGTTTCGACTAGCTAGCTTTAACTCGATTCGACCTTGAATTCAAATGCAACATGGTTCGAAAGGAAACCTTTCCAAAGCAGAAAAAATAAAATTTTGATTCGAATTGACGTTTTAACTAAAGTCGCGTTCGAGTTACAAAATTTTCCTATTTGTTTACATTGATTACTTCTTCCGAACTTTACTACAGCTAGCTAGTCGAAACGGCACACCAAAATTTGTATGTCGTTAGGTGGTCGTCAGGGAGCTTTTTACCAGCATTCTTTGCGCGGCTGCCATCTTTGGCGTTATTGTCTATTTGGGTGTCAATAAGAGCAGGGCTTTTGATAAGCTTTGACAAACTTCTTAAAGGGAATCAACGGAGCTAAGAGGAGGTCGTCTATAAATAGGACAAAGAAAACTCCTACGCACACTATTGTTCCTCTGGCTAAACAATATCCACGCACGTGTCGACATCATCAAATACAATAGGCTAATAATAGAATAGCCGCGCGTCCCCTTTATATCCGTTGATTCTCTTTAAGCTACAGGCCAGCCACCGTTATTATACCGGGTGAGTCGGGAAAAACGCACGCCGTTTGAAAGGCTACCGTCCTTTAAATATCAAAGCAATAATATTTGTTATAAAATTCTGAGAAAGATGATGATATCAAAAATTCTCTCTCTGGAATTATGGCAAATTACCTAAAGTCCCCTTCAAGAAATTCATTTGAAAAAGAATAGGGCAATAACATTTCACACGTTTGATTTCAAAGTTTTGCCTATTCTTTTATTTTCACTATTTTAAAACTGATCTATAATTACCCAGTTATAATCAGTTCAATTCAAGGTCTGTTGCTATTGAGAAACATAACATGCAGCCTGGTTTTAATAAGCTGTAGCATGGAGATATCCCATAGTCAACTACGCTTCCCTGCAATTTTCTTTGTATGAAAATAAACTCAACGAGCTTATTTGTTTATTAAATAGATTTCATACCGAGCAACTTGATAGTAAAACTCAACCAGTTGATCCCAGGTCTCTTCTGACAATCCATATTGCTGTAAAAAAGAATTATATATCAAATATATTTTTTGAATTCTATTAACAGATTTCTTTACAAACCAAGAAAAAATAAATAAACAAAGGTAGCTCGTTAAGAAAAACTCGAAAAATCCATTCCTTTTTTAAACCTCCAAAGCTCACTATTTTTCATTCCCCTTGATTATAAATTCGCCCTTTGCTTAAATCAACTACTGTGTACTTTATTTGCTTTGAGTGATTTAACGATTCCGTGATTTAAGTGATTGATTTAAGTGACTTGAAAATTATTGCATTGAAAACTCCTTTAACAGCCAACCAGAGCTCTTCCAAGACAGTCACTTTCAACTTACCAAAGTAGCACAGGTAACGGTGCTGGTACCAAAAGAAGATGTTTATGATTTTTCGTATGTAAAGCTATAGATATTTAACAGCTATTTTTAAAAATTTTGAACCGTTCTAGAGTGTTTATAGCCTGCGTCACAGACCATAACCAGAGGGAGTTATAGTCTCACTTTTGTTGTCCCAGTTTCACAGAGATCTTGTGAAATCTGTTATTCCATGGTCTTCAAATAATGATATTGGCTTGTCTAGCTCTTTGTTTATTTAAATTTTTTATACTGAAGTCGTTGGGGTAACAAAAGTGAGACCATCACACAGACCATAACTCCCTCTGGTTATGGTCTGTGACGCAGGCTGGAGTGTTTATTGCTTATATATTTTACACCATCTATCGTGTCGTGACTGTCGCACATAAACCTCTTGTGTTTGTTGCCTGAAATGCTCAGCTCAAAAGGAGAGGTAATTTATTGTCCCCTTTTGTCGGGTCATTTATTGCATCTCCTATTACTGTGAACATTTTCAATACACAAAATCACCTCTGTTTCGGTTTGATCTCCTTCGATATCAAGATGTTCTTTACTCTTTAAATAACCATGACAAGCTTTCATCGCTAAAAGAAGTGCTCTCGATGATATAGTCTTTTCTTTCTTTGATGAAGTTGGTGTTGGTTCCATTCCTTCGTTTAACTTTCGAACTGTATGATCTATAATCCCAATTGCACTTAGCATACGAAAGTCGTCTAGAAAGAATGGGAAAACGTTAATGTTTGTAGTGAAATAAAAACAGAAAAGGATCCCAAAAAGGTCCCAGAAAAGTTGTGCCCCATTTGTGGGGCTGCTGTGGAAGATCTGTAATTTGAATTGTCCCATTTTTTACACAGTTGCGTAGAATAGGCTTCAACTTAGACTTTGAGACCTTGTTTGGGTCAATCTGACGAGTGGTTGCTGATTTATGGCACAAGAAAGGTAAAATAAGAGGTTGCTTCACTTCCTTTGTTCTCCAGCAATTTCAAAATCAAGTAAATTTTGAAAGAAAGGGTTCCGGCGTTGTATTTGAATTTGTCTACATTTGTAAAGGGTTAATGGTGTTGTCTTGTTGATAAACAACACGATTAACTCGTTGACAACTGTTGAAAAAGTTTTAATACAAACTTACCCACTTTACCTCAATAAACCCTATAAAAATGCTAAATTTAAAGAATTTTACCAACGAAGTCTTGTTGTTCAGCATCAGAAGATAATCGATGACATCTTGGAAAGAACGAATCTGGGTCGACAGGTTCGAACCATGGTAGATTTCGAAGATTGATGCAAAGTCCAAACTGAAATGGTAAGATGTTATTTCATTAATCAGAACTTAAAGTAAATCAACGGAGTTAAAAGCAGCTTAGTTGGGGGACTGGGGCGGTCTACATATGGCCTATTGTATTAGATGTTCTCGATCGATAAAAACAGTAGGAACATAAGTGGCACATGGCCTTCATTTGTTCTATTCTTAGACTTGGTCGCTGTATCTATATCTCCGTTCATTTACTTTAATGTCCTTCCCACCAAAACGTCGTTTGCAATAACTAAATTTCAGACCTCGTAGACAGCAACGTTCTATGTAATATTGCGAAATGCTAAACGAACGGTATTTAAATCATCCTATTGTTTCTAACAGGAGTACAAGCTTCAAAAGATCAAGACTGAATGAAGGCTGAAACCAGAGACCCCTCAATGCTATCCATAGTATCCATGGACATGTAGTTCCACCTTTCGCACAAACTTTCTATTCCAAAGCTTATAACTCATCGAATTTTCAAAGGATTTTCGTGATTGTAGGGCCTAAATCAATTTAAAATCTTTTGATCACGATGGTCTTCTCGTGGAGTCAGTTTCCTTTGTCATTTATTATATACATTTAAAGAAACTTCGAATAATTCTTTGGGGCCCCATGGACGAGCATAGATTGTGCTGATTTGATTCTACTGTACCAACTTACTTTTGTCGTGAAGGAACTGGCATGTACGAAGTGATTGACGATTTGGTCCTGTATAAAAAGGAGAAAATGTTAGTCCCTTTGAAATTCTAGGGAAGGATAATTCTTTCCGAAACACCAAGTCTCGTAATGTTTAAACTAAGAACTAAATAATATGGGGTTTAAAAACGCCATCTTGGCAACACTAGAATCTTCAGAAGACCTCTTTCTAACCTTAACTAAAAACTTTGCTGCCAACCTATGACATGCAATTAATAAGATCTTTCAAGACAAATATACGAGTTAACAATTCTGTTTTCAGATTTCAGTCTTAAACCAGGTTGATAGCAAATTAAAATGAATGAATGAATTAATTAATGAATGAATAAATAAATAAATGAATGAATGAATGAATAAATAAATGAATGAATGAATGAATTAATGAATAAATGAATGAATGAATGAATTAATGAATAAATGAATGAATGAATGAATGAATAAATGAATGAATGAATGAATAAATAAATGAATGAATGAATGAATGAATAAATGAATGAATAAATAAATGAATGAATGAATGAATGAATAAATGAATGAATGAATGAATAAATAAATGAATGAATGAATGAATGAATAAATGAATGAATGAATGAATTAATGAATAAATGAATGAATGAATGAATAAATAAATGAATGAAT
>REGM01000079.1:729230-745825 GCA_004194415.1 Aurelia aurita | reverse complement strand
GGGTGGGGGGGTTTTGCAGTATACGATCGATAAGTAGAGCTCAACTTGGATTTGATAGAAAAGCCATCTTATAGCAACGAATTGACAAAAATACCTGGTTGAAAATCATTATGATTAAACATGGAAGAAATTAACAAAATACTGTGTTGAGGAAATAACGAAAGCTTGTTTTGCGTACCATGATCCCATATTGACTATCACTTTCAAATCCTTGATCGAGATCTTCAAAATTCCCAATGCTTGTACTACCATATGCATAACAACTTTTCTTCCCCATTTTAGGACTCGTATCATTAAAGCTGACTCCGCAGTTACCACTTCTCTCCAAACTTTCCTCTTGCCTTCGATCACGTGGCGTTTTCGTCCTCCTTGGTGAAGTTGATTTCGACATGACCCCTGTATTGTCTCCAATGACATCATTATTCTTATTATCATCATCATCATCATCATCTGAATCTGAATCTCTGTCGCAGTTGTTAGGTGATCGTTTCTTCGCTAAGGAGGAGCATGCTATGTCTGCCTTGAAGTTTTTCTCGATCCAGCCTCGTCTTCGTAAGCAGGCTCGTAGAACAGGGTATGGTCCCATGCACATGAAAACCTTTTTGTTCTAAAAAGGAAACAGAAAAACTAACCTCTGGAAAAATCTTCTAAATAGTGCATAACTCGAGAATTGCATGTAGTAACTGAAAGAGCAGGAATGAGATTATATGCCAAGTGTTTCAGAATTCAGATCAGTAAACTCAACTCATGGAACATAGAGAACAGAGGATCAACCACCGCTTTGAGCGGGCATGGCTCAGTGGTAGCGCGCTTTGTGGCTACCAATCTGCAGGTTGGTGGTTCGAGTCCCCGCCCTGTCAAACCTGCTACGTAGAGTGAGGAGAGTCGCCAACTCTTTGTTAAATTCCAGCCTAAACGAATCACGAGGTGTGGTCACATCGAGAGGAGGGACCCTGCTTCGATAAGCTCACTTTCTCAGTGTCCTAAACTACCTTCGGATGCTTGATGGAAATAACGAGAGAAAAAAACCACCACTTTCAAAATAATTTCAGAGTTAACTTGATTCAGCCCAGTGAAGGTCAGAGGCTACTAAACTTTCTCAAGTTATTGAGCATATAGCTTCATTATGGAAAACAATTAAAAACTGTAACAATTAATGCAGTGATTAAGAAATGAAAAAGATGATTAAGAATAAAAAGTATTACAGGATTTCGGGGAAGGATTCGTATTCAAGAAGGAAGTCTTAATAAGGTAGCCTTGACAATAAGATATATTGATTCAATTCAGAGTGTCTCTTACGCTTGGTGAACCATGAGCTGTAATAGCTTAATACTACAAGTTGAAACTTTTTCAATGTAATAAGTTGCAAATGATAACTTTGGGAAGTAAATTGATTCCTTTATCTTTGTCATTGATGCAGACTATCTTTGTGGCAAACTTTTAAAATCTTGGCAAAGCTTGGCTTTATGTTAATAATACCGAATAATACCATAACTTGAAACTTTTTCAATATGAGATGTTACAAATCATAACTTTGGGAAGTAAATTGATTCCTTTATCTTTGTCAGTGACGCAGACTATCTTTGTGGCAGACTTTTGAAATCTTGGCAAAGCTTGGCTTAACTTTAATAATACCCGAATAATACCATAACTTGAAACTTTTTCAATATGAGATGTTGCAAATCATAACTTTGGGAAGTAAAACGATGCTTTTTTTCTCTTATTTAGCACTGATGCAGAATCTTTGTGGCAGACTTTTAAAAGCTTGGTAAAGTTTGGCTTTACTTTGGGAGAACCATAACTTGAAACTTCTTTAAAATGATAAGCTGCAAATTATGGCTTTGGTGGAGAAAAGATACCCTTATCAAATCCTCGATATACAATCATGGCCAAAATACTTGGGACAAATCACAAAATTGCACTACTTTCATTCCGAGCTCAAATGTTGTTTGGATCAAACGCCATTCGACTTTGGCAACACTGAATTAGGGGGAAGAGCGGACAAGAGGGTCCCAAAGTACGTTTGTTGTTGTTGTTGATTTTTTTGAAATGTTACAACAACACTGAAATTAGCCTATATCCCAGCTTCTTTTGGCCATGATTGTAGATGTAGAACATCTGTGTTGCGGGAATTTAAAAGTCCTCATATTTATCATGTACTTCCCCTATCCCTAAAACCACCTTCAGTAGGCCAAGGCTAGTTGAGAATAGATTCGACGCTGCTGTAGATTTCAGTCACAAAAGCTGCTTTGAAATTCCAGCGAGGTTCTTCGTGTTACCGTTAACATACGAGATATGTATTACCCCTGTGTTTAAATTACGAGTTTCAAAGGATTTTTGATGAAAACAAGTCGCATTTTGCCATATGAGTTACAAATCTGGCAAAAACTACAAGATACTGCAAGTTTTGAAAGTCTATTGCCTCAGGGGTTCTTATAAGACCCATCAACCTCCGTCACACAGTAAGTTTGCGGATTCCAAAATCGTTTTGAGCTTATAAAAGCCCAAAATACACGTAGCTAAAGAATACCCACAAACAGTCTTTTGATATATGAATTAAGTATCCATGGCAACCAATGGTTACCTCAGATCACAATTTTTTGTTTGATTAAAACACCATTCACAGCAGCTGAGCTCACTCTCCTTCGCAGAGGCTGTATTACCGGAGGACGGATAGGACGGATGAAATGATTGAGCTTATGATCAGTAAAATAACAAAATGTGAAAGATTTTAACCAGAATCTCTCTCCAATCGGATTGCAAACAGATCAAATTCTCATTCATTGCTAAGCAAGCCTAATAATCGGATTTCTTTGGCTTTGAGAAACCCTGATTTTTCTCTCCACAGACAGCATTATAAATTCATGCAAAAGTGCTTCTTTAACAAATGTATTTTGGTTAATTTGGACTCGTTTAAGGTGTTAGACCACCACAGTGTTTTCTTGCAATGACCTAATCGAAAAAGCAATTGCAGATCGCCTAGAGAAATCCGGGGGGGGGGCACGCACTGGGACTCTTTTTGGGTAGGGGGTGCCGCCCAGACTGCTAAGAAGGTATCCATTTTTATGCCTAATTTCATGAATTTGGCAACCCTCTTATTTCTATACCAGCTGAATATGCTTTGATATAGGATAAATGGTACTCTAGTCTGGTACCCAGGGTAGATAAATGGCTGCTTTTATGCCTGTTTTGTTACAACACATTTCTATACTAAAACTGCGGAAAAGCCGTTGCCCAAATCTATACCAAAACTGGTGAAAATGGAGCCCTTTCGGGAGGCCCATTTCCATTACCCCCAATGTACCACCAAAGGAACCAAAGCAAGCGACATTTTGTGCAGGGCCGTAGGAAGCATCTTAAACTTGGAGGGGCACGACACTTTAAGGGCATTTTTTTCATTAAGCTAATAGGGCATTTCCTCAAACAAAAAGGGCAATTTCTCGATTATTGCAAAATCTTGGGGGGGGCACGTGCCCGGTTCCTACGTCTCTGATTTTGTGGCAAGTTTATGACTTTCCAATACATGCCACAAAATCCAAATCTTGTATCCAAACCAATGGATTTAGTCAGTTCTGGGCTAATTGACATTGATTGGAGATAAAAATCTCGATGTTTTGACGCAAGGAAACCGTTGATCCAGATCGAACCAGACAGATGAGAGCTAAGAACATTTTTAATCCTTGTAAAACGTAATGAGAGCAGCTAAATTTTGAAAGCATCTCACGTAAAATATTTGCAATCCTGGTAAAAATGTAACGCAAATACGTCTTGCTTAATTTCGAAGCATTTTAAATCTCTTATTGTAGGCAGTTAACTGATCACTCTACCTCCCAGCAATGTCACTAGTTATTACATTTGTGACAAGTCAGAGTAACTTTTCGAGCCAAACTCGTTGAACCAAACAAGCAGTTGGAAGTTTGGGGGTAGCAGAGGAAGAACCAAGCGAGAGGTATATCACTCTCTAGAAATCTCAAACATCTGCAATGGGGATGGAAATTTTTTTTTTTTCTCGGAGAAATCCATGGAATCCTGTAGGAATCGTCTTATAGATATCTCGTATGCTTTTGGGGGATTGACAGACTCTTAGGAGCCCATAACTTATTAGCCTGCGTGCAGACTCGACTGGTTTTTTACAAAATTTAAAATTGAGTTGCATGGAAAATTTTTCTTCAATTTCCATGCAACTCAATTTCAATTTTTGTAAAAACCAGTTGAGTCTGCACGCAGGCTAATAACTTATCAGCATACCGTATTGAAGATTGTATCGTTTTTCCTGTCTTAATTTAGGATTTGAATTGATCTAATTTTTTTCAAAACTCTTCATGATTTTTGTCAATAAAAAGAAAAACGCTGCAATTCTGAAAATAATTAAAGTGCTAAACTGTAATTATAGCACAATGCCTGACCTTCCTATCAAGCCATTAAATCAAACGGAAGCTGCATTTTTTGTGCAATATTCTTTGAAGAATTGACGCCCATGCTTATTTTATCGACACTTTTCTTCGTCTGTTTTGAAAGTGGTGTAAAAGATTTGATATTATCAGGCATTTTGTTTAATTGTGGTGACGGACTTGCATTTGAAATTCCATGCTTCTCGTGCACCTGCTTATAATTCCGGGCATCACGACCAAGCATTGTTTGCCAAACATTTGAAATTTGCTTTCCAGACAAAATGTTTGTCCATTTGCATACATCACCAGGGGTGGATCCAGCGCGAATCTGAAGGGGGCAACTCGCAGAAGGGTGCAACTCGCAGAAGGGGTGCCAAAGGCGCAGGAAAATTTTTGGACTTGTTACCAAAATATGTTGGTTTTTCGACTAAATAACGCCTGTATTGCATACGTTTTTCTTACATCTTGTCTAAAGCAGATAAAAAAGTGGTTTAGTGCCACGATAAGGGGCGCACTTCTTACCTCTTACCACAACGGGGGCGCCAAGCAGAGTTTGCTTATCGAAAGGGGGGGGGGCAATGACGTCGCACAGCATTGTATGACAAACATTTTTTGCTTGTGACAAGCAGAAAAAACTTTCTGAACTTTTTCTAAAACATTGCCTGCGACGTTGCCAAACGGAAAACATTGCTTTGCAAGCAAATCTGAAATTTCGTAAGGGCACAATGCTGAATAAATTTCAAAATTTACTTACCCGTAAAGCTTGCTCCGCGGCAATTTTCGTTTTCATGAATCTATCTGGATCTATTGTTAATGGCCTATGGATCCTTTGTATTTGATTGGAAGGCATTGTTTTACTTCTTTTGTGATTAGGTTTAATTGTTTCCATTTGTTTCACATCACTGTCTGTGTTTTCTACTGGAGGTGGTCCGATTGCTTTTGCAAGATTGGTGATCAGAGATTTGTTTGGTGAGGATGGCTCAGAACTGCTTCTTGATTGCGTGTGTATTTCGGTATCATCTTTACTACCAAGCATTCCTTCAGATCTGAAAAATTAAAATAGTGTTTTGCTGGTTGTCTTGGGAGAGCAGAGTCCAGAAAAATGATCAACCTTCCTCCAGGCAAAACTATGTTTCTTGGGTGTGTTTAGGGCGTGGCATAAGTTATTCCTTTGTTATTGGAGATCTTCCTCACGGTCAGTGACCGTGTGACCGAAATGTCTTCCTGACTCTGTGGGAGAGCAACACAATGCTGAGTTGAGCTTGAAGCTTGTACCTTAGAAGTCTATAAATACATTTAAAGTGGGTGATTCGAGCTTAAGTTTATCGGAGCGGAGGGTAATGATGCAAAAAAAAGATTGATAAGTTTTCATGTGGTACAGAACTTGAAAACCACATTAAGTTTCGCAACCGTTTGTGAAATATTTTCATCTGACACTGATCACAGCAAAATGTCAGATAATAACAATGACTGATTTAAAATTAGTCAAGAAAAACTTTCAATCATTAATGGAAAGGTATGAAGTGATTATTTCAATCCATAAGTTTTTCAGAATTAATATGTAACTCTGACAAATCCTTAAGATCTATATGCTGAAGCTTCGATCTCTTTTGCTCTTCATGTTCTTTTGCTCAAATATGAAAATCTATCATCTACCCCCATTTACCAGAACGATGTTGCTTCCTCGACAATTCTTTGCTAAATTTTTATAAAGTTTCCTCTTCCATAAATTTCATCAAGAATATTAACTTGCTCTGAGACTTGAGAACCAAGATTAAAATTCTCTTTTAGATCTCTGATGATTTGATTTGATTTGATTTGATTTGACTAATTTCATACAAAAATGTTCACTTTTAATGGCTATGTTACTCAATGCAAATAAAAATGGGGCTCAAAGCATTGAATTTAGCTCAAAACTTTTTCTTGGTGTTTCTCACACACAGTCTTAGAGTTTCTCAAATGTTCGGCTGTCACAGAACTGCTTTCTTACAAACGAGTTCCTTATAAAAATGTGTGAAAATTAAAAGCACAAAATTCTTACTTTAGTCTCCTCTGCTCCAATTTTCTCAGCGTCTTTGGTTTGAGACTTTCTAGTTTATGTGGTGGTGTTTCCTGAAATCGAATTTTTCTTTGCCTGTACATGACATTGTCAGCTGATTTTGCAAATGGACTATCTTCGTGAATTTTCTGAATTAATTCACTTGTCGTGTTTCCTTTTTGAACCATCTGATCAGATAATGATAATCCAATGCTTCTTGATTTTGACATTGAATCTGCGAAACTCTGCAGAGAAAAAGTTTGAAAGCATTCTAAAATTAAAGGGAATCTAAAGCCTTTGATAAAAATAGCCATGCAAAGACAATAGTCTGTGACACATGCCAAACCATATTTGGGTAACTGATCTATGTCAACAAGAAATACTGATATCTGATAGGCTAGAATTTGACCCCAAGTGGCTTGAGCCACTTTTATATGCTTACATTCCTTTTAACCTATTGTTTTAGATGATTTTGACACATGCATGGATATTGTTTAGCTAGGGAAACAATAGCTTGAGTAGGCATTTTCTTTGTCCTATTTATGGATGACGCTACTTAGCTCGGTTCATTCACATTAAGTTTGTTTCTACCTAGCATCCGAAGGTAGTTTTTAGGAACATTGAGAAGCTAAAAACTTATCCAAGCAGTGTGCTGATCCTTCCTCTTGGTGTGACCACACCATGGGAATCCTTTAAACCTTCATGATTATCCCATTATCCCAAGATGCTTTTAACTTAATCACAAAAACAATGCTGGATTACTTTATAGGTGTGAAATATTTTGGGCTTCACATTATAAGTTGCTAAAGTTTAATTCACAAAGGGAGTTGCAATATGTCTTTTGGGAGTAAAAAATAAATAAACTGAAAACAATTGTCAACCATGCCTAAAAACAATTTGAAAGAATTTCTCATGGAACATAAAAGAGTTCTTTTGTTTTCTTCAATTGAAGACAGTTATAAATTGAATAAATGGTCTGGACTTTTTGGGACAAGTAATTATTAAAAAACTCAGTTTACAAATGATAATGATGAATTTTAATAATAATAATAAATTGATGAGGAACCTAACAAGTTTTGAACAGTTGAAAGAAATTTCCAGAGCACTGGGTAACTTGTATCAATTATACTTGAAGCAGTAAGAAATGGAGGCTTCATAAAAAACTCAAACAAAAAACGTACCACATTCTGCTTTGGCAACAAATTGACTCTTGCTTTTACATGCCAAGTGCTAGGACCTGTTTCAAGCTGAAAGTAAAGATTACAAACATTAGAATTAGTTACGTGACTGTACAATCCTGACAACTGATAATTGCAAACAAAGGACAAGAATTGCTGTTAATCATTATATTCATATTCAAAAAGACATTCCAGTTAATTGACAATTCAAGTATTCCAAAATGATTGCATAATTGCAAACCAATTCACCTCCTAACCAGCACTTTCATACAAGATTCTTAGCCTGATTTCTAAAACTGTCAGTTAGGTTACTGACAAGGTTTAGAATTGCAGCCAAACATGATAAAAAATTGAGGCTTGCTAATCCTTTGAAGCGATTTTGAAACACAGAATTAATTATTAATTGACATGATCATAATTCCATGTTTTCTAACAAAAAAATTTTAGTTGGATATTGCCAGGGCAACTTGAAATATGGCTTGAAACATGATAACTCTGTTAGCTTCCCCTGGAGAGTTTAGAAATTAATGTCATGTTATGGGCAATGCAGAAGTATTTTTTCATAAGAAACTAAGAATAGAGCCAGTACTGAAAGTCTCTTAAAATTACCAGATTTTGAGTATTCAGAGTTTCTTACAAGTTTCTCACAAGTTCCATAACAATTTTTATGTTTACGTCCTTGTGCCCTCATGAACATTTCAAAACCAAGTTTTTTTAAGCTTTTCCAATTTTTAGACATTACTCAAGTACCTTCTGAGTAATATGACATAAGAAACAAGTAAAAATAGAGTAAAAACAGGCTAAGGATGTCCTTGACTAAAAGAAATAGTTTCTTAAACAATGTTTTCCCAGTTCTGGAGTTTCTTAATTTTTTAGTGATCTCAGAGTTGAGTTTCTTCTAAGTAGCTTATTATAAAAAAATACATGTAATTTCGACATAAAATTCAGGAAGAATATTTCTATTTAAATCATGCCAAGTCTTCATTAGAAAAAAACAGATCAATTTGTGTTACAATTTTTAAACCGCGAAAATAATCCTATTTTCTGTAAGGTAGCCAGAACTATTGGATTTAAATGTTTCACCTGCTTTCAAATCTAACCACTAATGAATTCTTGATTGCATTCTCTAGTTGAGTTTATTTCTTTTTAAAGCTATTACCTGGAATGATTGACAATTTACATATTGTGTATGCTTGCAGTTGTTTGAATAAATAACAATGAAATGCTTGTTAATATTTAGAACAAATAATATTTGATAGTAAGCAATGGCAGGTTGACTGATCTGTTTTCATCTGGGCTGAGTGATATTTTTTTTAACTTTAGTAAATTTATCAACATTCATATTTTTTCTAAACTTTAATATTAAATTTATTAAAATTCACTTGACTTTGTTCATCAAAATTTTGCAACAAAAGTAACAAAACAAATCATACAAAATAATTTTTTACGGCTTGAAACATCAGCCTTAAAAATGGCCCAAACCTTCTTTCTTTGCTTTTCCGTATGAAGTTTTTGCCTTGTCCAGAAATCAGTCTTTAATCTGTCTGCAATTTTTGAACTTTTTTGACTAATACTTGGCTTGAAAGTGAAATTTTGTGTCATCTCCTCCTCAAGGGCTGCGGCACGATTGTCGTGGCCATTTTTTATCCTGCGTGCTACCGAAGTCCTCGATTGAGCTATTTTCAAGCTAAGTGCATTAAGCTTCGGCGCAAATGTTAACTCATCCTCGAAGCTAAGTTTTTGCGGCTGACCGTACTCAGTTTCGTGATGATCAGCTGTCTCTTCGGAGCCATCTTCAAAGCCAGGGGATTTTAAGACTGACTTCCGCTCTTGTTTAGTCGAGTTTTCAGAATGAATTCCTTGGAGTTGGTTGTGTTTTTCATGTAAAACAGCTCCGCTATCAGTTGACAAAGATCTTGGTCTAGCTTCAGTTTGCAAACCTCCGCTATCTTCCTCTTGATGAAGGCTTAATCCGCCATTTGATGTCGAAGGTCTTGGTCTGTCATCCATACAAATAGGCCTAGGCTCTGCCCTGGCAACCAAAAGCACATCGACAGCTCCGTGATCTACCTGATTGTCTTCACTGAATTCATTTTCTGTATTTTTGTTCAATCCGTCTATGCTTACCATTCCAATCGGTGGCAAAAATGCGAACATCTTACATCAAATTTCTCAGGCAGCTGCCAAGAAGAAGAAGCCATCTTTGTATCCCTTCAATCCATTTTGCCAGCCATGTTGAATTATAAGCAGTTGCCATGGTGAGTTATACATTGTTGTTTCTCCTGCTAATCATTCAAGCGTGAATACAAAAACAATGGTAGCCACAAGTTTTTAAAACTACTTAATACTTGCTTCTTGCAATGGAAATATTCGATTAACGGTGATTTTTGGCCGCATTATTTCCAAAACTGAAAACCAAAATTCTAAGCTACCATAAAATGTTTTCAGTGGCAAGAAAGTTGAAAATAAGCGGTTTTTTACACTGCGGGTTCAAATAATTTTGAACAAAGAATTTATCTCATGGAATTTTCCCCTGCCAAGCCATTTTAAAATCATTTTACTAAAAATTTTTTACGTGTTGAAAGATATCTTTAATCCCGTTGATAAGATAGCATTCTTAGGAAAAACACAAGCAAAGTCGCTCACTTGTGAGTAACGTCACTTGTGCAAAACCACGTGTTCGTTTTTGGGAGTATGCAATGCAGATAGCGTTGATAAGATAACAAAAAGATACTTGCTAAAGACTTGAAGACAACTAGAAAGAATAACAAAAAGATCAAGAAATATTCGCTCAGCTCTCGTCCTGCCTTTTTTGGAAACTGGAAAGCTTGACCCAAAGTCTTTGGCAAAGATGGCCGGAGAAGACAACTCAAACACCCTGATGAGCAAAGACATTTTGTTTCAAAGAAAAGAAATTCGTAAAGCAGAAATAAAGGGAGATTTTACCATCACAAGCTACAATGTTCTAGCTGATTTTCACATCCCAAAGAACAGGGAAAAGTCAAGATTGTATCAATATTGTCAAACTGAAGATCTTTATAAAAAGCCAAATGGAGTAAATTCGAACCGGCATGCATTGCTCATGGATGAGGTATTTTGCAGTTTTTTTGTTTTGTAAACAAACATGGTGCACCAAGAACTGGATCAATGATTATTGAACTACAAGAGCCATTTAGCTGTGTATAAAGTCCTTGCTTTATGTGAAAGTCTTTCAAGCTTAAAATACAGGCAAATGGGAGAAAATAGGCCAGGCCTAACACCAGTAAAGAATGACCAGGCTTTGAACTTTGACCCTTGTCTGCTGTAAATGAGGCTAAATGCTGCGCAGACATTCTAGAGAGCAAAATGTTATAATTTCGCCTTTCTGCACATATCAGTTTACTCAAAAGTTGCAAAGAGTTCTCGTTGTATGTTGAACAAATAGTCGAACTTCTCATGCGCCGAAGTAGGAAGTAGTGATCTTGACAACGACATACAGTAAAACCCCGCGTATAAGAACCTAGTGGATTAAGAACCTGCAGGCTGAAATTGTCCAATTAGACTACCATTTTATAAGAACCAATCCATTGTATTCAGAACTCAGACTGACTTGCAAAATGGTAGGTTCTTATGCGCGGGTTTTCTCTGAATGAAAGGCTCAAGATAAAAATAGCATTGGTAAATTATCCAAATACTCGGGGCCCGCGGGGGGCACTATGTATATTTTGGGTACTGGGGACGTGCCATCGGGAAGGGTATCGTTTGCACGATTTTAGTATCAGGAGCGGTATCAATTTTCACGATTTTGGTATAAAGAACGAATAAATAGGCCATTTTTTGAAAAATGTGTATAAATGGTATAAAATCGGGTATACATTTTCGAAAAGGAAAAAGTAGTATAAGGAACAGGTGTGTTTTGAAGCTTGAGTGGCACGTCCCTAACTAAGATCTGGTCAAGTGCCCCCCCTGGGACTCAGGGAACCTCCACATTTCATGAACATCGTGCATTATTGGAATTTCAAGTTTTAAATGTTCGTCTCGTCTACATTCAGATCAAATATTTAGCATCGGACATCATTTGCTTTCAAGAAATAGATAATTGGTATCACTCCGAAGTTATTTCCCAAGAATTGACAAAACTTGGATACGGCCATAATTTCCAGCTGAAGGAGAAAGGGACTCTCGAAGGAGTGCTGACTGCAGTAAGAAATGATGTCTTTGAAATAAAATCTTCGCAAAGCTTAGTTTTAAATGAATTGATGTACGAAAAAGCAGAAGAATTGTTGAAGGGTACCAATAAACAGAAAGTGGAACATCTTGAAAGGGACACTGTGGCAATACTTACACATCTGGTTCACCGTTCAAGCAAAAGGGAACTCGTTTTGTGTAAGTCTGTACTTTGTTTTTGTTGTTTGTTCCTCTCCTGCTGGTATGTTTGCGTCTCCGAGAGAAGAGATGCGAGAGAAAATTGGAGAGAAAAGGGGATGGATGCTCCTTTATGACCCCTCTACCGAACGTTCTTAAATATATAATGTTACGACTCTTCGCTATGAAAGATGTGACTTTGAAACTTCTTGACTTTTATTGACATTTAATAGGCTCCATAATTATCAAATTTTCATTGTCTTTTGTTTCATCACATGACATATACATGCCCTTACAAGGAAACATGTCACTGGAACATGCGTAATAGATTTCAGATCATTGGCAGAGAAAAATAGATGTCTTTTCATGGTTGTGTTTTTGAATCTGTCGAAAGCTACTACCATACTCATACAAGCAGAAAGAGTTTGTTTTCTCGCTTGGCTTCTTATGCCGATTCATGCACGGCTCTGATTGGTATTCTAAAGACAATATCAATCTACCGTACGTAGCTTGATCCTCATTGGCTAATTGGCTAACTAAGTACTAGCTATAAACTTGTAAATATTAAAACGTAAATTCGATCTTTCTAGCGGTCTTTCTTAATTGATAGGGCGGCTGTGATTAAAAAATTAAAAATCAAATAAATGAATTGACTTCTATTTTTCGCTTTCAGGTAATTTTCACGCTTATTACGAAGTAGGTAGTCCTGACATTGGAACTTTACAAGCTTGCCTATTAGCAGACAAGTTGACTAAATACAGAAATGGTTTGTCAGAAAATCCCGAAGTCCCAGTGATCTTTTGTGGCGATTTCAATGCAGAACCTGGACAACATGCTTACAATGTAGTTGTCAATCAGAAACTGATTAACGAAGAGATTACAAGACTGCATAAAATCTATTATGAAATTAATCCTGAAACTAAATTATCCGAGGAAAAGGTAAGTTTGGCTTTAATTTTTTAATTTAATTTTTGTCTTGCTTTACATACCGGCATACATTATTTTTGTCGTTGCTAAATATTAAGAATAGATGCTGAATAAATGATGGAAAGTAATTTCTGTTACACTCAATTTCTCATATGTTTAATCTTGGTACCGGGTGAGTCAGAAAAACAATCCTCGTTTGAAAGGCCACTTCTCCATGGATATGAAAACGATAATATTGACAAATACATTATTTAATGGTTGACATGTTCAAATATAATTTAAAATTTACCCGACTGAAATCGGCCACTCCGTTCTGAAATTATGAGCGATTTTCTGGAGAAAGCCCCTTCAAGAAACCTTCAAAATAGGCCTAAAATCACGAGCAACTTTTCAAAATATTTCTGCCTCACAGCAATGACTTGCACATGCTTTAGCACGTGTTATCCTCTTGGGAGGATAAAATCTCCGAGAATAATGTTGTTATGTTCCCAGGGATGGCACTTTCACCCTCCCAAAGGGATAAAACATGCTAAAGCATGTACAAGTCATTGCAATTAAGGCAGAAATATGACGGAGATTTGGTTGTGATTTTATGCCGTTTTTGAAGGTTTCCTGGAGGGGCTTTCTTGTGAAAATCCCTCATAATTTCAGAACGGAGTGGCCGATTTCAGTCATGGAAAAATCAGAATTTATTTGAACATGTCCACTATTAAACAATATATTTACCAACATTATTGCCTCGATATCCAGGGAGCAGTGGCCTTTCAAACGGGGATTGTTTTTTCTGACTCACCCGGTAGTAATATTAGTTTTAGATTGAAAAGTCTTCAATTGGTTAAAACATTGAGATACTTTTTCAGAATAACGGAACCGGTTATTTTTTTCATGTTATGGCTCTGGTACCCAGTGTACGGAGCCAGTTGCTACTCTTTTCTTACAATGGCTTGAACGAAAAACGGGCTTCCTCGTTGGTTAATTTGAAATTTGACCTTTTCAGGAGAAGACAGCGAACGAAGAGTCTGCTGCTTCAATTTTCAAGGAAGTCTTTTCCCATGGACTGCCTCTAAGAAGTGCATATAAGGAGGTTTCGGTAAGTGTGGACTAAAGCACAAGCTATTTAACATGTTCTGTACCTAATTGAATCCTTAGCTACTATTTATGACAGAAAAAGTTTTGATCTTCAAAGTTACCCTTCACAAGAAGTAAGTGCTGTATCTAGCACAGACTCTCGTATTTTTATCTGTGTGACGAAATTTTACTCAACTTCCCACCTCAATCTTCTCGAGGCGTTACTTTATTTTCAAGGGTGCAAAAACAAATTGAGAAGGCTGGTTTGTCATTAAAACATGAAATTGTATAACAGTTAGAGTAAGGCAAATCTGGCCTTTCAAAGAAAAGAAATTGGATGGAATCATTATTACTTTATCGAAATAATTTTAATGCTGCAGTTTTGCACTTTTGTTGTTGCAAGGTCCTATCGATATCTTCCAAGGAATCGGACTCCGTTTTTTGCATTTTCTACTTTCCTGCAGGATAAAGGAGGTGTTTCTTGTGAGAAGAGGGACTTGTGATATAACCCTGATTCACGTCTCTGCATCTAACATTTACTCTACTTTCTCTTTCTGACAGGGTACAGAACCAGATGCCACATCATGCGATGGAGTTCATATGGGAACATTTGATTACATTTTCTATTCTTCTGGAATCGAACCATGCAGTGTACTTGCACCTTTTTCAAAAGAACAACTGTCTCCCGGTGGACCATCTAAGATTTTCCCGTCCGATCATATTTCCTTGAAAGCAGAATTCAAATTTGTATGAGTCTTTATAAGCATAATTTTGCATCTTCGTAATCCTTAGCATAATTGCTTGTATATAATTTTTATACCATGTTTTCCACCCTAGTGGTTGTTCATGCTTGTTGTCACTGTTCATAAGGTGAAAGTTAGATAATATAACATTTGATCATTATTTCTCCAGTCCTTCATCAAGCNCAAAACATTTCCGGTAAACCGCTTGCCTGCTTTTCGCTTGTAACCCTTAAAGTACACAAGTCAAAAACAATGATGGTGCATAGCTGCTTACCTTGAGTTGATTTTAAACTAAAACAAGGAAAACAGCAACTGCCATTTGCATAGTAAAATGAATATTTTGCTTGGTTATATAAATGGATAGAACTCAACGTTAATGCTCTTTCTAAACGAAGTGGACAGTAGCTAAATTTCGCATTCAAGATTCAGGTTACAGTATCTATAGGTCATATATATAGTGGCCACTTAGATCCACGTACCATATGGGAACATTTGATTACATTTTCTATTCTTCTGGAATCGAACCATGCAGTGTACTTGCACCTTTTTCAAAAGAACAACTGTCTCCCGGTGGACCATCTAAGATTTTCCCGTCCGATCATATTTCCTTGAAAGCAGAATTCAAATTTGTATGAGTCTTTATAAGCATAATTTTGCATCTTCGTAATCCTTAGCATAATTGCTTGTATATAATTTTTATACCATGTTTTCCACCCTAGTGGTTGTTCATGCTTGTTGTCACTGTTCATAAGGTGAAAGTTAGATAATATAACATTTGATCATTATTTCTCCAGTCCTTCATCAAGCATGTTAACAAATAACTTTACAACAAATTGTAAACAACAAAATTTTCATATTTGTTTGCATTGATTACTTGTTCCAAACATTACCACAACTAGCTAGTCTGAACGGCAGACCAAAATACTTAGTTGTTAGGTGGTCGTCAGGGAGCTTTTTACCAGCATGCTTTGCGCTGCCGCCATCTTTAGCGTTATTATCTGCGTCTGTCTTCCTTGTTGTTTGGATTACCAAGTACAAATCGCTACAAGCAGCCGACGACTTGTATTTTGTCAATCTTATTTGTGGTATTCTTTGCTTTTGAATACGAAACCTTTTCCTGTCAAGTCTCCCGTCTTTGACTATTCAAAATCTGCGTGTGGTTTTCTGTGTCCTTGGCGGCGCCTTCTTTGTTTGTTAAAGTTTTTAATCTGAATCATACTGCATTTATTTCGAAGAATCCCCTGTTGCAAATCCGAGACAAATGCGTGTTTCCATATGCCAGTTTTGTGGCTTATGTGGAGTTATGTGGAGTGGGGCTGTGGCTTTGGCCGTGGGGCTGCCGCTGCCTTGCGGGGTGCTGCAGGCTGGGTGTCGTTTGGGGGGTTTGGCGGGTGGGGCTTGGGTCTTGCGATGGTTGTGGGGTTTTTTTGGCCTGGGGGATGGTCCCTTGGGGGTCTTTCGAAGTGTTTTGTTCATCGATTTTGCAAAACAAATTTGATATTTTATCAAACCGTGATGTCGAAATGTCGAGAGACAGAATAATTTGTTGTATTCCCGGGGGACTGGGCCCCTTGGGGTCATCGGGGTTTCGCGGCCGTTGCGGGATTCGGGTTCCGCTCGCTGGGCTGTTTTGGATGGTGCCTGGCTTGCGGTGTTCTGCGGGGTGGTGGTTCTATGGCTGGGGGCGGTCTTGCTCTGTGTGGTTTTCTCTTGTACTTTAGTGTAGCGTAATGTTTTGTGTAGTGTTGTTGTGATTGTTTAATTAATAGACTATTGTATATACTCATTGTAAGGGTCATTCGTAGTGGGGACTAGATGACCATGTGTCTTTTCCCGCTATGATTGGCTCAGAGCATTGTATTGTAGTTGATTTTAATATTATATAAAAAAAAAAAAAAAAAAAAAA
>REGM01000079.1:698828-728902 GCA_004194415.1 Aurelia aurita | reverse complement strand
TGTTGATGTGATTGTTAATTAATAGACTATTGTATATACTCATTGTAAGGGTCATTCGTAGTGGGGACTAGATGACCATGTGTCTTTTCCCGCTATGATTGGCTCAGAGCATTGTATTGTAGTTGATTTTAATATTATATAATAATAAAAAAAAAAAAAGTTTGACAACTGTTCAGGCTATCAGGGGGATTAACTATTGTTAACCATGTAGGGTTAAAGAAAATCCCGTAATCCTTGACTGTTGAATGTAGTAGAGCACTTTATGCACTTTATTAGACGAGATGCTACGATTCTAGGCCCTGGTACTGGATCGAGTTGTGCTTCACAAAGTGATTTGTTATTGCTGTTCTCCAAGTCTCGGATCTCGGTCCACTTCTTTTCCTTCCCTGTCCCTTTTCTGTGGTTTCGAAATCGAGATTCTTGCGAAAACGAGACACTATCTGTATGTTTTGTCTCAAAAGTAATGTTGACAAAATAAACAATTATCTTAATGAAACTAAACGTTTCCATTGTGTTGTACAACTCTTTGGGAAGTTTTGACAATGCATCAAATATTTCACGAACAAAACAGAGCTATTACGCTTTGTATCTTACTTCCTGTCAATGACAAACTGCGGAAAGCTGAAGGGGGGTTCTTGCAGAGAGTTTCAGAGAATCTTGGAGAGGGTTTGTGTTTGTCCCTGTTTGTCATACACGTATTTTTTTATAAGAAACTGCTTATAATAAGAAACTCAACTCTCAGATCGCTAAAAAGTTAAGAAACTCCAGTACTGGGAAAAAATTAGTTAAGAAACTATTTATTTTAGTCAAAGAAATCCTTAGCATATTTTTACTTTATTTTCTCACTTGTTTCTTGTATCATATTACTTGGAAGGTACTTGAGTAATGTCTAAACATATTGGAAAGGCTTCAAAAACTTCATTTTGAAATATTCACATGAAGATTGTTATGGAAATCGTAAGAAACTCGTAAAAAACTCCGAGTACTGAAAATCTGACGATTTTAAGAAACTTTCAGTACTGGCTCAAATTCTTAGTTTCTTATAAAAAAAATATGTGTAGTTTTGTCAAGTCTTTTGTTCAGGGAAGTAAAGCTTTTTCATTGAAAAAGGAAGAATGACTTCACAAGTCCAGGTTTAGAATTATCCAAATCTGCTCTCCAGTTAAATTCCTCATGCTTGCAATTTTTGCGGGAAAATTTGGCGGGAAAAGATTCCTATACATTTGTCGGAGTTGTATAGCACTTGAGAGCTCTTCAATACTTTTTGTCCTTTTTGTTTGCTATTCAAACAATGGATGACTGGTTTGAAACCATTAAAATCCCACAAAGGCTCCTCGAAATGCCACAGCTTTTGGCGTGGCCTTTATACCATCAAAAGTTGCCGTGGGTACGTACACTGTTGGAGATAAGCTTGTTTTCTATCTTGATTTGGGAAATATTTCAGGAGGCACTCCCATGATGACAAGCTTTGGAGCAAGGGGTGCATCAATCTCTTCAGAAAGCATTACGAGATTTTTGAGGAAAAGAATTTGGAGGGGTTTTTAGGGATTGAAATGAAAGGATTTTGCAAAGGCATGCAAGATGCCACTTCAGTTTCGAGGTACGCAAAGGGTGTCTTACGAGGGGGTTAGACATTTTGTGATTGTGAATTTGACAGATTTTTTTTACAAGGTTGAATAGAGAATATTTGGACAACAAAGTCTGTTTCCCTGCCTTATCTGCTATAGCAAAACACAAAAATTAGCCCGCTTAGGGCCAGTAGTGGAAGTTTCCTAAAAAGATCACCATTTGAGAATTTGGAATACTTCTAGAGTTTCTCATAAATTTGCTCAATTACCCGTTGTTTACTGTACATCGACCCCAGGGGGGAGGGTACTCATATATATTTAGGATAGGGATGCTCAGGTTACTTTTTTGGGTCTAAAATTTGGGCAACAGTTATTTTTTTGGGTCAGTCAATTGTACAGTTATTTTTTTGGGGTCATGAAATTCTGGATTATTTTTTTGGGTCTCATATATGAGAACAGTTTAAAAAATATAGAAAAGCATGATTTACAAACGATTTGTTACTTTTTTGGGTGTGTAAGGTAAGAAAAATTATTTTTTTGGGTCAATTTTTATGCTAGGAATTATTTTTTGGGCTGATGGTTCATACCCCAGCCTGAGCACCCCTATCCTAAATATATATTTTTTTTTTTTTTTTTTTTTTTTCATTTGTAAATTCAATAATGTTTTACAGGTAAATTACCTATAACTAAATTTACAAAAATATGTAAGATTAAACAAAAAGAACGATTAATATAACTAACTAATTAATATAACAAAGCGAACAAACGAGAATATAATTTGATTAGATACTTTGAGACGTGAGGTTTAAGTTTGTGTATATTTCGTTTCTTTTTTCATGTATACTCAAAATAAAAGTTAAGAGATCAACGACTACTTCTTTGTTGATAAAAAGGTATTGAAACAGGCTAATTGGTTTCAAGAGTTTGCAACTTGGGANAAGAAGAAGGATTTGTTTGTCTTCAAGTTTGTATTGAGCAATATCTTGACTTAAATTGTCAAAAATGTTTTTGTCAAAATATTTTGAGCTTTCAGGTGGTATGTAAATACCACAAATAGCTAAGGATGAGATCATAACCCAAATGTAGTTTGGTTCTCTTTTGAGTTCAATTACGTGATTTTTAAGTGCATTTTTGTACCAAATTACTATGCCTCCAGAGGAGCGACCTTTTGAGGTGCAGTTATGCTTATTTTGATTTAAAATGATTGCTGTATATATGAGTACTCCCCCTGGGACATCGACAAGGATCCTTCCTGAATCAAGTAATTAACTAATTGAGTAAAACAGTACAAAAAACAGGCAAAAATATGGTTTGGATTCTAAGAAAGGAAAAAAAATTCTTAAAATCTTAAAATGCCTTTTCCAATTCTCAAGTTTCTCATTTTTGGTCTGATAGTTTTCTTGAGAGTTTCTTATAAAGCAAATTAAAATAAATGTAGACTATGCTATAAGCCCACTGTTTTGGTTGTACTGTATTTATAAATCCTTGTTTTAATTCAATAGAAGTTGTCCCCCGTCTAGTTTATTAGATTTTTTTATATAGTCACGTGACTCTATCAGATCGAGATTCGATCAGTGTGCTTGCAGAGAAATGTCCGTCAAGAGAAACATCCAAGATTAAAGTTACCTCATCTCGAATATAAACATTATTTGTGAAGATTTGAAGGAAGATTTGCTGATTATCGCAAGAATTCTTTATCAGCAAAATGTCCAGACGAGTTTCGCTACCTGCACGTACATTAGCAAGCGAAGATACTGGCCTAGATCCTGTCGATGGCCCAGCGAGAACCAAGTCTGGCAGTGTCTCCTCAGATGATGGCGATTTAGCCTTCCCTAAACAAGGCAAATTCTTCAAAAACTTGACTCGAAGTCTAGATCCTGAAGTGAAACCGCCTCCTAAGAAGGATTATCTTGATGAATATCAAAGATACAAGGCTAAACGTGCGTTAAGTCTGCATGGAGTGGTCAAACAACAAACCATCGATTTGGGGATGCTGGGTGGGCCTTCGAGTTCGTCTGCAGCTCAAAATAGGCGGTTTTCTACTGGAATGCATCCACCGCAAGCTCCTGTTAATGCGGGGAAGGAGGAACGAAGTGCAACGCTTCCCATGCAACCTCATACTGCTAAGAAAGGCCCACCTCCGCCTGTTGCACCCAGGAAAAAGTCGGTGAATTTGCCACCCATTCAAGAGCCTACAAAAATCTTGACTAAACTTCCAAGCAGCCCAGGACATGAAACACCCTCCTATATTTTAAGTGCAGCAAAAAAGGAGCAACATAAAGCAGAAATCGATGCTCATAAACCGCCGCCAGTGGCCAAGAAACCACAGATTGTGAAAAACGAAGCCCAACAGAACAACCTGCCATGTGATAAGCTTTCAAATGAAACCCCTGTAGTGCACATGGAGGACAACAATACGAAAGAGGAGGGCATTTTAACCAGAGAAGAAAATAAAGCACAGGAGGGAGAATCTACAGGTGCATTGGAGAAAGAGGGTGCTGCTGCAGAGAGGGTTGGAGCCACAGCTGTGAATGATGAGACAAAAGTGAGTGAAGGGGGTACTGCGGAGACCCTTGTTGATGAGGCCAAAGTTGAGGAAAATGGTGAACCCAAGGCAGTAGTGTCTGAAGAGAAGGGGTTAAAACAGGCAGTGGATAATGAGAGTGGAGAGGGTAATGCTGCGCAAGGAATGGAGCCCACAGTGAAATCAAAAGATACACAAGAGGCTGTTGTTTCAAATGAGGAGTCAAATGATGTCGTCCAGGGGGAAAATGTGAATACCCCTGAAACAGCTGCCCAGGTTTTGGAAAATAATGCCCAAAAATCAGAGGTTGGGACCGAAAATATCGATTCTGGGGAAAACGTGGGTGTGGCATCTGCTCCTGAAACACCACCAGTTGAGGAAGTAGGAAGTGTAGAAAGTGAGGGAAGCAAAGACGTAAAGCATGTTGAGGCTGAAAATGTAACAGCTGATGAAATATCAGAAAAGGCTGATATTCCTGAGGGAGATAAACAAGGAGTGGAAAACCATACTGGAGATCAGGGGGTTGTGTCAGAGCAAACAGAGAGTAACAGCATTCCAGAAGAGAAACCCAGTGTAGAGGAAGCAACTGCAGGGAAAGAGAACATAGTGGATAATTCCAGCACAGAAAAAGGTGTGACACTGAACAATGTTAGCACAGATGTGCCTTCTGAAGGGGGTAGCACAACAGCCGCAACAGATGGTGTAGCATCTGTGAATGGGGAAGCTGTAGTTAACGAAAATGGTGTTGATGATGTTGGCAGTCCAACCCCAGGTAACGCAATACCCTCTACGGAAAGCACCCCAACAGGCAATGGGTCTCAATCAGCTGGAGCAACAGAGAAACTTTCAAAAACGGCAGATTTACTGCTCTCTTTTTCACAAGATAAGAAAGAAAATTTGAACGTAAATGATGGTGACTTGAAGGGTATTGGAGCAGAACTCCTGAAGTTGAATTCAACAATTGAAGAGATTTCAGGGGCTAGTAAAAAAGAAGTAAAGGTGTCTCAAGACGAGATTGAAAAATTGGAGGAGATTGATGCAATGCGAAGAGAAATGGAAGCAATGAGACAAGAAATGGATTTATTTGGATGAAATCATAAGCCCTCAAAAACCCTTTGGTATGCGATTATTTTTCAATCATTAGATTTGATTCAAAGGGAAACAGAAAGAGATTCAATTCGAAAGTCCCTGGAGGTTGCTGCCTAGTGATCCGATTGGTTTGCACCTGGTCAATCAATTGCAGCAGCAAAGCAAACAATTTTTCATGGACTGCAGGTTGCTAAATTTGAGGCTCAATTCAGCTGAACATAAATCTTAAGCTTAGGGTGGAAAGTTTACTGCTAATGTTTACTAAAGAATTTACCTATTTGATTGCCATGCCAGAAAGACAAAAGATTCTGCCCAGTAAATATTGCAGCAGAAACTATGCCAGTACTTCAAACTGTTCATGTCTTGCAACGGAACCTGTAAATGTTCCACTTTGGTCTTGGGCTTTACCCCGGGGGGGGTACATGACTTGTGGATGGACGGGGGTCTGCCGCCCGGTTTTCAGAAAGCCACCCACTTTTATGATGAATTTTGGTGGAAAACCACCCATTTTTAACCATTTTTTGGCAATTTCACCCAAATTGACCCATGTTTATGGGAAATCTGCCGAAAAATGACCCTTTTTTAGAGAATTTTGGGCCCAAAAACCCACTAATATGGGCAGCACATACCCGTACCATCAACATGTTATGTACCCCCCCCGGGGGCTTTACATCAATATACACTGATTATTGTAATGAAGTAATCACTATGTCATTGCTATCAATATGTCAGTAGGCTCAAGCCAACATAAGCCAAAAGCAGTCTGTGATTGTTTTGCCCAAAGGTACTTGATTTTTCTCCAGGCGAAGCAAGTTATTAGAGGATTTGAAATTAGCCAAATATATCAAAGAGAGCTAAATAATTGTAAAATAGTTTTTTAAACATATATAAGCATTTGAGTTTATTTGCAAGATATGCTGCTGCATAAATGTTTTTAAGCTGAGAATTAATATCAGACTTCAGCAAATACAGTTTGTGAAAACTTTATGAGAAAAAGTGAATCAAAATGCAAAAATCACATTTTTTCTAAACCTACTTAGCACAATCTATAAATCATGTCACAATTACATGGACTGGGAATCGTGGATCCCAGGCCCTGGAGCCTCGACTAAGGAGCACTTGTCTTTTAAGTTTAGCCAAAAAGGTGGACAATAAACAGTAGACATAAAGTTTCCCTTACAAACGTTGGTTCTCTGTGAGAATCTTTGAGCTAAAATCCTGCTTCAATCGCTGCATGTTTTGTCCCATGATCCTTTTGTAGAGTTTTTCGTGATCATCAGTAACTATGTTCGAATGTGTCCGTTAATTTCCAAGACTCAAAATTATTTCTTTAGTCCGTGTCTAATGCTAATTAATTAGATTAATCAATTGTCCTGTTTCTGCAGAATTAGTTACTTTTTTTTTACTTTGCGTATTTATAGATCGAGTAGAATCGAAGCACGCACTCATCACACATGCAGTTTCCAACAGCTTACATATCATATTTTCTGGAAAATTATTATTATATCATGGTTATATATGCACATTCTTTCTTATCATTTGAGGGTTTTTTGTGTACATAGATTTTGCTTAACCTCAGGTTTGATTTAGAAGTCCAAGAAAAATGCCGGAGAAAAGATTTTAGAGCAGTACTACAGATTAAGATACAGTCTGTTGTCTCAAAAACTTGGCCAAATGTTAGTATGCTCGGAATTTTGCTTGACGATTTGAGATAACGAAGGTCATATTTTGTATGGCACCTTTTTAGAATAGACTCATTTTTTATAAGAAACAGCTTATTAGGCTCAATTTTTTTAAACTGAAGAAACTACCCTACCTGAATTAAAAAAGCTAATAGAAACTTTTATAATTTGTAGCTTTAAGTTTCCCAGGTCACTCGAAAATGTTTTGACACTGTACAGTAATACTAAATGTTTTGGCTTTGTTTTGAGTACGAATTATGTTATAACATATTTTGAGCCCGGGCTTTTGAGATCTTACTTGATCTTACTTGTAATTCGGAAGCCCTTCTAATAAAAATGTGTTAGCTCTACACTTCAAGCATTAACAATATAAGAAACACATAAGAAACTTTTGGTAGCAAAGTGGCCCAAAAATCTAAGAAATTGCCTACCAACCCCGGACCTTAGTTTCTTATTAACAAATGAGTGTACTGCAGTAAGCCAACTGCACTGCTTCAGAATGCGCGAATTTTTTTATAAGGAACTCTTTATAAGAAGCGCAACTCTCAGATCAACAACAAAAATTAAGAAACTGGAGTGCTGGAAAATAGTACTTAAGAAACTTCTTTATTTCACTTAAAAAAATGATATGACTCTTGAAGACCGGTCGGTGATACATTGCACGTTATTTTATATAAGAAACTGGTTTATAAGAAACTAGTACTAGGATGGCCAAACATTTAGGAAACTATAGTACAATGTTTGAGGAGCGCTAAGAAACTTTTAAATGCTGAACCCAATAAAATCATGGGAAAATTGTCGTTGAACCTTTATGCTTGAGTAATATTCATTATAATTTTATGTTTTGAGCCAAATACAACTCTTTTCTTGCTAAACATTGTGCTGTATGTCAAGAAACAACTACGTAGCAATGTTAGAAACTAGTATAGACTCAATATGATTGGCTTGTTCAAAGATAAACAAAGTTGCTGATTGGCTTAGAACCGAATTATATTGTCTTGTCCTCAATTTTTCTCCCCCGTAGAGGTCGCACCGCAGACTAGCTAACCATTGCCATGCGAACAAGCACAGATGTTAATCAAAGGAAGCCTTATTGGTGACTCACTTATTATAAAGCCGACTCACCACGCATCTGCCTTATTGCCGACTCACGGGCTGTCGTTTCTAAAATTATTTTTAGTAATGCAACATCCTGTATTCTAGAAACATCTGAGTGCAAAATTCTTAACGGCAGGGGCGTCTCCAGGGGTGAACATGTCCACCCCACTTTTGTCGAGGCGGTTTATTGATAAGCGAAATTCATTTTTAATGCAGGCCACGCCCCTGCTTAATGGCAAAGGCTCTGGTTCAGGGGTGAAAAGATACCGAAGAAATAAGAGTGTGTCGCTGATGTAGATTCTGTCTTCCGAATGTAGTCGTAAAAGAGTATAAAACATAAAAAAGCGTTGGATGTAATGTTCTAAATATTTTCTCGTCTGAATATGAACATTTTTATTTCTGTTGTCATCATAACCACTCTAACTTGCTTTCTTGTGTTATATTGCCAAAGACTCCCTTTTGGATGATTCTGGAATTTTTTCTTCCCTACTTCGTAATACTCTCCTACGCAGAGGTTTTTCCGCTACGCAGTATCCTAATCCTGCAATGCAAAATGATGGAGGGAACCTCTGCATAGGAGAGTAACTTCGTGTTGTGACAGCAGTAAACCGAAATTCAAATAGTTCAGAATATGGGCTCTTATTGTCTATGGACAGTGTCCTTTCATACTGGATGCATTAATTATTGCTACTGCCCAAACAAGGCTATGCCCATTTATGGCTCGTGTCTGTGGCATAAGACGCGAGCCTTAGCTGGGGAAGTTTTAATCTCAGAGAGCGTATAGTAATGGAGGCATATTCAGTTGGTCTTTGCCTCAGTCTCTATTATTGGAACTGAGACTAGACTTGGAGAAAGTCAAAACGCGTGAAGTGTGAATACACGTATTTTTATAAGAAACTTAGGCCCGGGTTGGTAGCCAAAGTTTCTTATGAGTTTCTTAAATGTATAATACTCTGAAAGTAGAAAAAAATCATTTTTTTTAAAGGTCTTCAAAAGTACCTATTAATTTTTCAAAACAAGTGTCAACAGAAATCACACTCAAAATAATTTCAAAACATTTGTCAATGCTGCACAATGTCAAAATATTTGTGCGTGATTTTGAAGCGGCAAATTACAAACGTTTCCTAGCTTTATCCATCCAGGTCGCATGGTTTCTTAACTTTCGAAAAATTGAGCCTACAGTTTCTAATAAGTGGGGTTTCTTATGAAAAAATACGTGTACAGCTGAGCTGGCCAAGTGTCCAAGGATTTGTTTCTTGAAGTCTAGGGGAAGTCTAGTGGCTTGTACTTTACGAACTAGCTGAGTATCTTGGAAACGCACAGTCAAAATTCGTATTTTTCAGCCATTTACACTGGTCATGTAACGTCAATTAAGATTTTGATCATGTACTTGATCGAATCACACATGGCGTTTAGAAATCACACATGTTTTCAAGAACTTATCTATTTTCAAAGATATGACGATAGTTGCAGGTTCTAATCTTTTAGCTATCATATCAACATTTTTGTAGTTCTCTGCCTTGCCTCAAAACTTGTCTCGTCGAATTATTCAAAAGGCACGTCACTGTTGATATCACTCCTCTAACAATTGGACGAGATTTCTATGAGAACAAAAAGACTTTTCTGGATTTTTTGCGAAAAAAAGATGAATGGATTTTCGCCAATGATGGACGATATCTTCGGAGAGTGATTTGCCCCCAACAATTATTCCTACTAAAAAAAAGAAACGAAAATGGAGACAATTCATAGCAGCCTGCCTACAACGAGTAGACGGCACACGAGAAGAAGGGTCCTAGCGTTTTCGCCTCTTTGACAGGAGATTATCTCAACCCAAAACCAACCTGTTTTATAAATTCTTTCATAAAAAACCAGACTCTCTGAATACCGAAATATTAAGAAATCTATGTACTAGAAAATAATTATTTAAGAATTTTTTAATGCATACACTCAATTTTTGTAAGAAACCGCTTATAAGAAACTGTAGTAGCCTCCTCATTTCGAAGGTATTTCGAAGGTAAGAAACTTTCAATTTTTAGCAAGGGTTACAAAAGTGGTTTTAAACGAAAAAGGTATTCAATGAGGATTTGAGGAAACCCTAAAAACCCCAAAGAAATTTTCAGTAGGCCTATTCAATTTTAATTTTAAGAAACTCTCAGTACAGTACTGGGTCAAATTCTGAGTTTCTCATAAAAGCATACGTGTTTCCAACCCTCTTTGGGATGAAAGTTTCCTTCATTCCCTAACCCCAACCAACATGCTGTCGCAACTGACGTAGTAGCCCCTCGAACCAGGAACTAATCTGGCGTAACTTGATCGCTCGAACTCTAGAGAAGCCAGATCAAAACAAACCATCTTTCGATCGCAGTTCCCTATCGACACCGCAACCAAATCAGATGTGTAGCAACTGTTTGTGTGTATTGGTTGGGTAATCTCAAGAGAATCAAAATGGTAATTTCAATTAGAAAAGAACAATCTCGTCGGCACTGAGCCGGGGAAGTCAATGAGGCGTGAAGCCATTGTATTGCTATGAGGCCATTGTAGTGCTATGAAGCCATTGTAATGCTATGGAACCCTTGTGATGCAAGGAGGCGATGAAGCCTTTGAGAATCGTCGAAGCAAATGGACAGTTCCAAGACCTATCTTACAGCTGTTTGGAGTAGCGCTGCCCATGGTCGTGCCAGCTGCCTTCAATTCATTTATTCATACCCGCAGATTTTAGGAAATAGTACAAGTGAGATTTCTACCTGTTAGAATATGTTCGATGCTCAAAACGAGCGGTCGGATGCAGAGAAACGGAGAGAGGGCGAATGGAGTCGGTCTAGGCCCTCTGAGGACGATAGTGACAGTCTGCCGTTTGAAAATGCTCTCCCACAACAAGGCAGTGGGGAAACAGAAGAAAGTTCCTTGAAACAACATGATAATGAGAAGAAGACGGCACCGTTAGCAACCACAAAAATGGGAGCTGGTTATCAAGGCAAGACGAAAAAGAAACAGCCGGGTGTAGGACAAAATGTACGGCCTAAGCGGGCTCTGTTTTGCCTGACGTTGGATAACCCTGTTCGCTCAGCAGCTATTACCATTGTAGACTGGAAGTATCCTTTCATTATTTTTAAATTCATTTATTCTATCCTATTTGATTGTTTATTATCAGTTGGTTTTCTTATCAAAACTATGGATGAGTTTCAACAGTTTTGCGGCTGTCAACAAAATTCTTTCATATGACGTCTGTTTTGTGTTCGATTCGATTCGAAAATTTTCTTATTTCGCGCGCCGTTACGTTTTAACATAATTCATTAAAGAATGTTTATTAATCATTATTTGATCAAGGAATGTTTTTATTTCAATTTCGTCTGGTAAGTTTATTTGTTGTTGAGATTTCTTTTGTTCATAAGTATTATATCATTTGAAATAGCAGGTATTTTTTATACCTTGTAATGTAACCTTTCGATTATCGTTCTGGCACGAGCGGCTATTAACGAGCACAATCAAATGTAAATATTTTGTAGACTTTTTATTTTCATCAACATTTTATTGTTTACCTACATGACGTTTTTCGATGATTGAAAATCTGGGTACCTGGCATTTCTATGTAAACATAGACTGGGCTTCTGTATGTAAAACAACGTGCACAAAATTTTCAGAATTTCACAAACGAGAGGACAGAAGATTTTAATATAGGCGAATTTTTTCAATACCGAAAGTTTCTCAAGAAAATTCCCGCAAATTCGCATTGTTTACTTGAGCGGGGGCTTTCCTAAATTGCTTTATAAATATTTCAGAGACGATTTGGTGGGAAAAACATGCTTCTGTTTTGCAGCACGAAAAGCAAGTAAAAATGTTGTTTAGATTCTCTTCCGAAGGGTAAATAATTGGATTCACTTGGCCATAGTCATATGACTATGACTTAGCTATTTTTCCAGTGCTGAAATTTCTTATTTCTTTGTTGATCTGACAGTTAAAGTGCTTTAAAAAAATGCGTGCATCGCACAAATCGTACTTCTTGGATAACATCTATCAAAGATTTTGACCCAATAGTGAAAGTTTCTTAAGTTTCGTAACATTTTTAGTGTTTAAATCCTGTACCCTTCTTGTGAGCATTCCTCCAGGACGAAGCTTGCTGAAGCCTTCCCAGTGTCTAGACAATATCACTCAAGTACCTTCAGAGTAATAAAATACAAGGAACAAGTGAAAGTAGAGTAATCATCTCCAAACAATTTCCTTGACTGAAAGAAAAAGTTTCTAAAATAATTTTATCCCATTACTGAAGTTTCTTTAAGTTTTTAGCGATCTGAGAGTCTTTTTTATTAAGAATTCCTCATAGAAAACTTACGTACGCATTTTCTCTAATTATAATTTTTTCAACATTCAATTCATACACAACTGAATTTCAGAATTTAATTTCAAGTATTGTTTATTTTCAAATTATGAACGCAAAGGCACATATCCTTGTGACCCACATCCTAACCCTAGATTTTTGGTAAAAAAACAAACGATAGAATAGTCGCTCCCCCCTCCCATTTTGTGCGATTCTATCTCTGTTCTTTTCCTGATAACCCCAAATCCCTAACTCGCGGTTATGCGAACAAATGTCTTCCTTTACGAGTTTACTTTTGAGCTCTCAGTTATTTACAGTTCCGGCAGGTTTTGAATTGTTTCTTGCAAGATTTCGAGGTCACGGTGAAGAGTATTTAAATTCTGGAGGAATTGTTGTTCGCTGTTTTTGACAAATGTACTTTTGAGTACTTTTATCCTGTTTTGTCTTGCCCTTTCACTCCTTAATGATATTTTCTAATTTTTAATATTCAATTGTGTTTTACTTGCCGAGTTTATGCAGTCCAATTGTTTTTCTCGACTACTTTATAAACATTGCAATTTATGGAAGAACAACGAAATATTAGTCTTTTATTTCACCAGCAAAGAAACAAGTTTTTGATTGATAAACATTCATTTTAATTTCTTCTTAAATTTATTTCAAGCCCCATGTTTGTTTGAAGCCCTAGAAGAATGGTTGACCTGAGTTTCCCTGCACCAAAAGTTTTGCTCTAAGGCTTCGAAACTTTAGTGTGATCTGGCCATAGTCCCCTTGTTGATGATATGATACTAGTTACAACTCATCTTCCTAGTTGGAAAGGTGAAACCAAATCTAGTAACCACGATTTACTTTTGCTTGTTTTTTAAATAAAACAAAAGGAGGAATTTTAAATAAAAAATGTACCAGAAATGTATTACAAAGATACAAAATTGCGTATACAAGTTTATGATGAGTCCATTTTGAGCAAGATTTACCACAGGGATACAAGGGACTTACATAATCAGTTTAGTGTACACCCTCGCAACTCAATCTCTGAAACTAAATGTTTTTATACGTTATCCAAACCAGATTAAAGTTCAGCATTTTCTGCCATCTTCCATCAGTCTAAATTACACCGTTATCCGGCATTGTTAATTCTCCACGTTTTGCAGTGTGTTTAACGCTCATCTTCTCTAAATTCCAGAAACGCACCATTTTTTCTCAATGCGAAGGATATCTCATTCATTTACACATAATTTAACACAGTTTTGGTCATTTCCATCATCAGTTTTGTATAAAACTTTCTTCGTGAACTATGGGGAATTTATCCCTTCCACAATTCTTATTTCCGCAGAGAAACAATGTGTTTTTCACAGTATCAGAACGCAGGGCGAAGCAACTTCACAGTCATTTCTTGTTAACCTTTTCAACCCTGAGATAATCAATATCGAGATTTGAGCCGTTTTTGCAGGAAACAAGGTCGCCGTTCGACATGGAGAACAGTCTTTTCAGCCGAATCAATGACGACAATGTTTTTCTAAGAACAAATCTTTCTTGTTCGGTACTTGTAACTGAAAAGTATTGGATTTGGACATAATGTAATCGACTGGATAAAAATTGCTATAAAATTTTTGATATTTTCGTTCGTCGATAAACTTGATTACTCGAATGGAAGTAAAGCTATCTTGCATTCGAATATAAGCTATTTATCAGAAATACGTCACTCGCTCCAGTCTCTTTAACCTCAAGGTCTGTGGCACCAGTTTATGATGGTGTGCTTGTCAATCAAATCGATGTTTAGTGGGGTGAGTGGCCGAGCGGCTTATACAGTTTTCATCAGGTGACTGAAGTTAAGCTTGGTCGAGTGGGGTCAAACTCCGGATGGGTGACCTCAGAGGCCTGACCCGGGGACTGACCTCGCAACTCACTTCGCCGTCCTTCGGAAGGGACGCTAAACTAGGGGTCCCATGCCTGGATGCGTCATGCATAGTGGGCCTAAATTAGCTTTAAGTAGCTAGAAAATCCTGACAGCCCACTTAAAACAAATAACTGACTGACTGTTTTCTGCTGGTAACAACGTTAAGGCTTTTGAAATTTACGGGCCCCTTCTATTTGAAATATAGGATGTCATTTTTCAAAATCTTGATGTTCATCGGTGTTCTTTACACGAGGTGGTTCTTCAGAGGGAGATTTTGTACAGTTAAAAACAATATGAGACAGCTATGAGATTGCCAGTGTCCGATGGATACCCTATCCGATCTTTTCATCTCTTGGAGTCAGTTGGCCATCCGTCTGTTCTAACCATATGGCTTTTATAAGCCTCAACTTTGCCCTTTGCTATTCTCTTTACCTGTTTAACCCGTTTTAGATGTTCCGGTTGAGCAAATCGTCATTTCTTCGATCGTTTTTCTTTCGAGCATGCTGTTGGCCATTTATCCTCCAGGGGAAGATCACTAGCACTAATTCTGAACAGATTATAACCCCTACCTAGGACCCCTCTGCTTCTGCACCCCATTTTAGACCTTCAGGTGAAATAAGTCGTCATTAGTACGAGATTTGACGACTTCGCTGCCTGAGTTCTTACAAATTCGATATTGTCATTAAAAGCTGGATAAATTGCACCCTGTTGATAGCTGTTTGTACAACTTAAATCTTGTTTTTAGAAGCCACAGGTTCACCATAGTTGCTTCTAGGCAACTCAGTTTTACGGTGTTTTCCTTATGCTAGGAACTGTAAGTTGTTTGTTTACAAATCTCTTTTGTTTATTCCAATTTTAGAAATTCAAGAAAGATTCATGTTGTGTCCATGTTTAGCTTTTGTTGGATAGTTAAACCGAGTCGAATGTATGTTGTGAAAAGTATATCTTGACCTATCATCTGACGGGAATGTGCCATTTTTCCCGAAAAGTTGGACCCCTAATTCCGCAGATTTTAAAGAATTTTAGGGTCATAATTCTGCAAGTTTAATGAACAAAGTCTTTGCCATATTCCGTAACTTATGAAACATTTCCACTAATTGCTATATTTTGCCAATTTGTCTCGAGAACAGGGCCCATAGTTCTGCAAAATGTCTCAAAATGATACCCATAATTCTGCAACTTTTTAAAAAACGTACCCCTAAAAAATGGCACGTCCCCGTACCACCAACATATTAAGATACCCTCCACCCCCGACGAAGCTTTTGAGGAGACAACCAAGCATCAAGATTACTACCTTATGTATACACCGCAAAAATCTGATCACGATTTATCGACCACAACTCTGAATTAAGGACGTCAATCGTAAATAAAATCATCGATAGGAATTAACCATCTGTCAAAATTAATTAATTACTCTATAAACTAAACAGTCGTTGTCTGATAGAAAATTGAACTTTTTTGTTGTTGCTTAACTCTTGCAGTTTAGCTATCAGGAATCATAATCTGTTTAGGACTCAAGATTACGTCAGAACTAGCCACTCGTTCCAAACCCTTGAAAACCAGGCCCCTTGAAAACCAGCCTTTATGCTGAAGGGCCACCCTCCCCAGTTAAAAATTGAAATAAATATGAACCCTGTTCTATCATAATTATACCTCAGACAGGCAGAATGAGCACTGCAAGCGTTCGAATAGAATTCGAATGCCAGCTTCAAAGCAACTGCACAGTAAACTATTAAGCCCCGGTCAAACGATCCAACATTTTACCCAACATTTCACCCAACATGATGTTGGAGGAAATGTTGGATCGTTTGACCACCATGTTGGGTCACCCAACATCGTCATTTTCAATGTTGGATGAAATGTTGGGTGGAATGTTGGATGAAATGTTGGGCGAATTGTTGGATCGTTTGACCGAAGCTTTATTCTGTTAGGAATAAAATGTTGGGNGAAATAAATATGAACCCTGTTCTATCATAATTATACCTCAGACAGGCAGAATGAGCACTGCAAGCGTTCGAATAGAATTCGAATGCCAGCTTCAAAGCAACTGCACAGTAAACTATTAAGCCCCGGTCAAACGATCCAACATTTTACCCAACATTTCACCCAACATGATGTTGGAGGAAATGTTGGATCGTTTGACCACCATGTTGGGTCACCCAACATCGTCATTTTCAATGTTGGATGAAATGTTGGGTGGAATGTTGGATGAAATGTTGGGCGAATTGTTGGATCGTTTGACCGAAGCTTTATTCTGTTAGGAATAAAATGTTGGGAAAAGGGGGTAGAATATGTAACGGGAGTTAAAGGTGTTCCAAAAGGGTTCTTGTTGTAAGCGCACTAATACTAAGGAAGCTGCCCTATGCTAGAGCCTTGGAATTTATATATGTTTTACCTTCAAGGTACCACACTTTATTCATACCGCTACTTTCTGATACTTTCTGCTGTCTTTGTAGGTTTTTTGAAATATTTCTCCTGCCATGTTTTGACAGAGATGTGCATAATTTCCTTAACTGTGATTTAGGCCATTTGATTTCTTCATCCTTGCAAGCATTTTCGCAAACTGTGCAGCTTTGGCAGCTTATGAACCTCTCCCATCCGCAGATACGACAAGCAGAAACGAGGATTTGGTGAGTTTAAATTTTAACGTGATTAGATTTATGTATTTTACTTTTACGTACTTTAGTTGTATTTAGAATTTGCGTAATTTTCAGGAAAAGAGAGAACTCTGCAAATTAATTGAGATTTTTACCCCCTTGTTAATTTCTCGTTGTTTTTCATTCTTCGAAACAGATTGGAAACTTATTAAATACCCTGTCTGTGTGAGCAAATTGGCAAGAAAACGATAGCAAAATTTAGATTTCCATATCAAAATCCTGCACGAGAGCAATCATAGCGAAATAATATACCATCTTCGTAGCATTTTTGGTGAAGAACAGTATCCTGTTTGGGGCAAAATCGCTAGAAACGATACGCTGTTCAGCGGCACACACACGATACAAAATTTATTGAAGTTCCCCCTCCCCAGGCATTTGGGAAAGCATCTCATCAACTTTTTGTTTTCTACGGAAATGTTGCAGTGACAGAATATGATTTATCAAAAAACTACCAACTTCGAAAGAGTCAAAAATTTCATACAGTCAAATATATTTTCTCTTATTTTAGAAAGTATATCAGACCTCATTAATGTGCGCGAGCGCACGAGCGCCGCTCGCAGGCACAAAATATCATTTTACATTTGTTACTGACAACTTTACTGTACTCAGAAAGATTTGATTGCAGGCACATTTTTCCCAGTCTTTTGCTCGCAGGCACAGAATACTTTTAATGAGGCCTGAAGTATATGTCGACAAGTTCGACTTCACATTAATTTTCATTTATTAGTTTCTTCATTAGCAAATTTTGATATCATTTATTCACCAATTATGTTATTTAAATTCTTGAATTATTCCCTTTGGGTGTGGTAGCAAATATTATTTTTCCTAATAATGAGAGTATGAAAAATTTATGGAGAACCTAGAATATTGATAAATATAGATCTCCTTTTGAAAGGTTACTGTTCCCTGGATATTAAAGCCATTATACTGAAAAATGTCCTGTTTGATAGCGGACATGTCCAATTAAATTTTAAAATTTATTTGACTGAAATCGACCAATCCGTTCTGAAATTATGAAAGAGTTTCTGGAAAGGCCCCTTAAAAAACCTTCAAAAATGGCTGAAAACATTGAGCAAGGTTTGTTGGGTTTCCTGCCTTAAAGTAATGGAAATCACATATGTAACACAGATAACATGTTCAAGTCGTCACTGTAAGACCTTTAAGGCAGAAATATCATCAGAGAAATTTAATCGTGAATTTAGGCCGTTTTTCTTGTTGAGACGTTCTGGAGCAAATCCATCGTAAATTCAGAACGCAGTGGCCGATTTCGATCAGGTAAATTTTAAGATCTAATTGAACATATCCGTTATTAAACTTAAAATATTTGCCAGATCATAAGTTCCCCAAAACTTCAGTTAAATTTTTAATGCAGTGAAGACGCCTATATTGTTTCTACTTCCCTTAGTTCAAAAGCTGAATTTTCTAGTTTCTTCCTTGTTACATGAATATATGAATCACTAGGGAAAGCAGCTGACGCACTCAAAAACCTGAAAGAATTTTCATCTGCAAGGTAGATTCGACTGGAAGCATGGGTGTCGAATTTTCGTCAATTCAATTCAATTCAATTCAAGTATATATTCTCAGCAATCAATTAATTTACAATAATACGAAGAGCGATGTTGAATTTAACTGATACAGCACGAAAAATAGTAGCAAAAATACATCTAAGTTGCATTTAATTAAGCTGAAGGACATATAGAAAGAACTCTGAAGAGAGCTTTCAAAGCCATATGCCCGTTTGAAATATTATTGGCCTTTTCTAATATGAAAACTTACTGCTAGCCGATTGATTGGCTGATTAATTGATGATTCCACTTATCGACTGATTGAATTATCTATCGATCGAGCGGCTGACAGACGTACTCACCGATTGATTGATTGATTAATTGATTGATGAGTGATCCAACTGATCTACTGATAAACTGAAAGGCTAATCGACTGCTGATTGACTTTTTGACTTAAAATATCTCACCAAGGAAATCAGAAGGCTTCTTTTATGCCCCTTGGATTTTTATGACTGCATGTCAAATTTGGAAGCTAGAGCATGACAAGAACTAGTTGTATGAGGAAGCAAACAAATTGCCAAAGAATGAACTTCTAGACAAATGTTGAACTGCAGCACCGATTTGATGATCGAAAAAAATAACTCCAGGACTGCATTTGTTGAAGTTTAGAAAACATACAATTTTCGGTTCAAAAAGATCACTCGTTTTGACGAGAAAAACACAGAAGTTATGTGGGTCTTGTGGAGGAAAATCTGTCCTATCAATCTGCTTTTCTAGTGGAGAGTCTGTCCTGTCAATTGATTTAAAAATTTACTCATATGTCATTTATCCCAAACTTTCAAAATTATTTATCATTTGTCAAACTTACGCTTCAAAATATTATTGTTTCCCTCTCACAAGAAAAACGTAAGGTCGGCTGGATTTTCTACTGGGTGTCCCAAAAAAAGTATACAGATTTGGTCGACCCTAGCGATGAGAATTTAGCGTGAATCAATCCGAAAACATTTTTGAAACATACCTCGATAGTCAACTTGAACATAGATACCTCGTTTGTTGATATTAGTGCTTTGGGAGTTGAAATATTAATCTACAAAGGAAAAATTTGCCTCCACCTCCAAACCGGAGCTTTGGCGTTTTGGCCTTAGCAAATTCTTGAAGCACAGTGAATAAGTCAACAATAGACTTGAAAAAATTAGAAACAGGAGGAGCAAGATTAATAACTGCACAGCAGATACGTTAAAAGAATATAATTTACGTGACACTTATCACCAAGGGAGCTCCGAAGTAAACTTCATCTAACAATTTATTTCACGAAGTTTCCTTTGGAGCTAGTAGAAGAAATAGTAGTAGAAGAAGAAAGTCTGTGCTATGTTTTTGCTGTAAAATTGGCCAAATGATTGAGTTTTCAAGATGTTTTAAATTGCAGAAAGTAAATCATCAGTTTTCTTCTTCTTCTCCTTCTGAAAAGAAAACGACTAAAGTCGGCTTTTTTTTCTAGGGGAAGGTCTGTCCGATCAATTTCCTTTAAAAATTTACTGATATCCTTGATAGTTAGCAGCTGAAATCTTGAGGTTATACAACTTCGATTTTCTCGTTTTAAACTTCTTTATTGAAACCGCTCAAAGCTTAATTATATGTAAGCAAATGAATTCCATGCTGTCAAGAAACAACAAAAGATCCCGCTCGCGTCATCACCTATAATTTAGGCCAATTTTCATAGCTTCCCTCATGAATTTTTCATATTTTGATTGTCAGGGCGAAGGATATTCGCCGCCACGCCCAGGGAATTGATGTTGGAATTTACACTAGATAATTACTAAATAGGATTTTAAAGTTTGATGGAGAGGATATTGATCAATTGAAAATTAATGTGAAGTCACAGTTATTGACGTGTTCTTTCTAAAATGAAAGAATATTTACTAAACTTCAGCCTTCAGCTCCTGCAGTTTTGACCTTGAATGGTTGTTTTGAAGTAATGGTTCTTAATCGTTAGTATTTTTCTTGTTTAAGAAAGTTTTTTTAGAAAATAAATGGCATGTTGCAAAGCTGTTGAAAGTCATAATAAACCCCTGTATTTGATAGAAATGGGGCATGGAAGAGAGGGCTTAAAGGCTCTTGTTCAACCAGCAGCCTTCGCGCGTAGATTTCTATTGAGTCAGCCATTTTCGTAGACCACAACTATGTTGATTTTCATAAAACAGAGCACGCAAAGGACCATGGTTGGATAAGAGCCTTTAACGAGAGGGTTTTTAAAGTTGCTTGAAATAGGGTACTAATCAGACAGGGGACTTGAAGGAAAGGGGTCTTAATGGAGATTCTAAGGAAGAGAGTAAAATGAATGAATATTTACTATGCTAGAACTTTAGTATAGACTAAGATCATCATCATCATCATCATTTGTCATTCGTACAACAATGCAATTATTAACTAAAAGTATAATACTGCCGTACGCGCCCTAGAAAAAGCAAAACTTATCTAGTCTAGGGCGCTTACAAGAATAACAGAGATTTGGATCTAAAAAATTTCAAAATAATATTACAAAAAAAAGAGATAACTTGATTCTTAATACCTCACCAGTTTGGAATCCCTGAACTTCTTCACTCAATGTCTCAAATATCATTTGGGAGAGAATTCCAAAGTCTTGCTCATTTTATTTGATCTGTCTCAAATTAGATGTCAAGTGAAAATGCGCGCGAATAGAAACAATTGGAGAGTTTTGCATGAGTAATTTTGCGTTATCGCAAATCTCACGTGGCATCTAATTTGAGACAGACTATTATAGATATATGACTGGCTCTAATTTCATCTGTATAATGTTGATGGAGATTTTTAAGGACACAAAATGAATAAATTGACCATGCTGACACGTTAGTAGGCTAAATATCTGATTGGCTAATTTCATGCAAGTACACTGTTGTAATGCTCTCTTTTTACAATTGTCAGATAAAATATCAAGAAAATGGATCCGGTTTCAACGCTATTTTCTAACTTTGGTAACTTTGGTAACTTTAGCACTCCACAACTTTTCAGAAAAATTACTATTTACAGTTCTCAAAATCCAAACGAATCGCTTTGATCACTAAACAGATTATCCATTATCTAAGTCATGAAACCTTAATCCAGTACACTAATCTTGTAATCTTTAACAGTAATCTTTAGACATTTAAAATCGTTTTGTTTGTTGATAAGTTTACCCTCTTGATCAGTATTCATGACGTCTTTTGATGTCTTGTTAAACGTATTTCAACGTGTTAAATGGCTTGGAAACGATATAACAAAACTTGTCAAGTAGTCTTTAGTTGGCTAATCGACAGAAAAGCTCTTAGATTTTAATGAGTAGTTTTCTTAAATCATAATGTAGCGTAGCAATGTGGCCTACAGAGGGAGGAAGATCCCCTGTCTTATTAAACGTGTTTTAGAATATTATCCAAGTATAATATGGTTGAAAAACAATTCTGGAAAACTAGAGAGGTCATATTAAAATGACTAAAGGACAGAAAAGCCCTTGGATTTCAATGAGTAGTTTTCTTGAAGTATGACACCGGGTGAGTCAGAAAAAACAATCCCCGTTTAAAAGGCCACTGCTCCCTGGATATCAAGACAATAATATTGGCAAATATATCATTTAATGGTGGACATGTTCAAATCGATTGTAAATTTTACCTGACTGAAATCGGCCACTCCGTTCTGAAATTATGAGGGATTTTCTGCAGAAAGTCTCTTCAAGAAACCTTCAAAACAGACGTAAAATCGCGATCAAATTTTCCTGCCTTACAGCTATGACTTCAACACATTTTATATCCAGGGAGCAGTGGCCTTTTAAACCGGGATTGTTTTTTCTGACTCACCCGGTAGTAATATTGATTACTGCCTAAGTTGAGAGGAAGATCTCTTAGTCATACTAAAGTTGTTTTCCCAAGTAGTATTAAATGGTTTAAAAGCAAAATGATAAAACTTGGGAGGAGATATTAAATTGGCTATTCGACAGAAAATCCCTCAGATTTAACCAAGTAGTTTTCTTGAATCATTTAAAAACAATATGTTCTAAGTTGGTAACAAGCTTTCCTTGCCTTACCTTATTAAGGTTGTATTCAAGTTTAAATGAAATGATAATATTTGAAATAAGATATTAAATTGGCTAATCGAAATAAAACCCCTCTGATTTGACTGAGTAGTTTCCTCTAACCATGATATCAATATGCCCTAAGGGAGAGAATGTTGCCCTCGAATTATTAAACCTATTTTGAAATAACTTTCATCGCTTTAATACAATATGCCCTATTGGCTTATCCAGAAAAACGTCTCTTCTCAATTTTCTCCAGTTGGACATATTAAAGAAGCACACGGATTGGTCACAATCAAATATCAACTTATTGTCCCGCTCTTATGGGCCTAACCACGTAGCCAAAGCTACGAACAGTGCAGAAACTGTCGAGGATTGCCTTACCCGTCTTAAAAACACTTGGTATATGGCTCAGTTAGATGGTAGAAGATTTGAATAAAGATTCTATGATGGCTGGTTCGTTTGTTGTCTCTGTTGCGTCTTGTTCACTGCAATCTTGATCATCACTTCCACCACTGCTTTGCTTCTGTTTCTGTACTTAATTTAATTGAATTGAATTTCCATGCAAAATCTAATTTCGAATTTCGCTTGTGACCTATCCGTGTGCGCGTTTAAGAAGAAAATTGCCGTAGGAGCAGCATCATGTAAGATTTGAAGGATTGAAGCTAAAGAATTAAAATTGTTCAAATCAGTTGGGTAGCTTTTGCAGTATGAGTTCCCAAACGGTGGATACATTTTGTTGAATCACCCGATAGCCCTAGGCTAAACAAAGGATAACGGTTCGAAAATTCGTTGTTGAACCAAAATTAATTTTGTGACTCTCAACCAGGAAACCCAGTCAAGAACTTCGAAATTAAAATTAACACTCTGTCAAAACTTTTCGATCCCGCAAATCGTTTTGATTTTTATCCCCTGTGAATTATGTAGTGGTTATTACGATGTTGGATTGAAAGGTCTTTTGGTAATCTTTTAGAATGCATTCTTATCTATGAACTGGAGAGGAAGATGAAATCCTCTCAACAGCCAAAAATCCAAAACCGCATGTGATGATTTGTAAATCCGAAAACTTTGGAAGTATGGTTCGACTTTTCTAGACTGGACTGGACTGGAAATACTGTCATCTTTGTCCTAAAATTTCCTTGGATATTGAATTATCCGCTGTTCATACTTTTTCTTATAAGTTTCTAGAGCCGTGGACCACGATAAACATTCCCTGACGAACTTGCTAGCGCTGTTTGATCATTTCTCGAATGCTCAAAGAAACGTAAATAATGCTTCTTTTGTGGTATTAACTATGATTAAATTGCATTTAAAGAGAAAACCACAGTAAATGTTTGATGATGTTCGAATGAAATCTTCGTCAGTAAATAGGCGAATCATGCCATTTAAAAGGGAAGATATCGTAGAATTACTAGTTGCTACTAATATTACCCTCAGCGCATAAAATGGTTAAATTTCGCTTGGCAAATTTCTGACATGGAAATTTGATGGAATACTGAAATTTCCATTGAAAAAAATATACGAGGAACGGAAATTTCCTTTTCCTATCTTAGAAGACACTGCAAATTTTCCTTATCCCTTTTGTTTCCAAGGTAAGAAATTAGGGGAGATTTTGCTGTATTTGCTGCTGTTCTGGAATTCAATGTTTCAATTTATTGAAAATCTCTTGTCAATAGCGTATGAGCCAGTGAAATTGAAACCAACCTAGCCCTGTTGCAATTTGCAAAAGTCCTACGTATTCAGGCAAGCATCAGCCTAATTCTGGCAGAATGTGGGTAAACAATCGTCAGAATTCCGCAGCCTCTCCGGATTTTCCCTTCACATACGCATCTTCATATCTCTCGCTTTATTTCTAGACGATAAATTTTCTGCTATCTTCCAACGTGTATCGTTTGTTATCAGTTTTAGTGACGTTTTAATTTTTGGAGCTAAGCCGAGCATTATGCTTAATGACTTCAGTTTAACATGATTCAAATTTGCTCGAGGGAGACCTTTCGATGGATTAATCCCAACAAATCTGGATCATCTTGGCTCAAATTCACGTTGAAACAACCTTAGGCCCTTCTGTAAATGATACGACACAGGATTACACAAAGATGGACACTCTGATTTATGTAGCTTCAGAAAAGGACAATCTAAAAAGAAGGATAAGGCCTAGTTTTTGTCATCGTAAGATATCAATCAAAAGGCAGGTTGAGTTTATGCAAAATTTTGGAATCAAGTCAAATTTTTTAAGCATCATTTCTTTGCAATCATACGTTAAGACTGTGGTCTAAATGTTCTCAGCATGTGCCTCTTAGTCTTTAAATGTGCCAGAGGGGACCGGAAAAACTCAGCCATCAAGCCATTCTTTACTTTTCGAATCTGGTTTGGCTCTCCCTTTAGTTTCTCTCCTTCCCTTTCTCAGAGGCTCTGGTACCCAGGGTAGGTTCCCTTTCTTTACTTTCGTGCTGTATGCATGTTAAATCTATTTATTATCCTACCCCCTATCGAGGCCTGTTGAAGGCTTCATATGCATGATCTTTGTAAAATCTCCATATCATCTTGGTATCAACTGAATTTGAAATGTTATTACTGGATTGGTCGAGTATAACTTTCCAAACAGATGCATTTCAAAGTAAATGGAGAATAAATAACAATGTTTGTCTTGCGTGTAGTACGTAAATGGAGAATAGGCTATCCTAGACCTTGCGTTTAAAGGATTGGTTCACCCCATAGCGTACTCTTTTTCTCTTTATTTAGTAAAATGTTTTGAAATATTTCTTTGCTTTGCTTTCCAGGAAGTAGCAGAGTATTTCTTCTTGGCTGTGTTTGCAATTGAAGGACTTTTGAAGATAATAGCATATGGTTTCGTAATGCATCCTGGAGCGTATTTACGTAATGGATGGAATATTCTCGATTTTTCTATAGTTGTTATTGGGTATGTACTCTTATTTTTGTGGTTATTTCTTTGTTGTGTAATTTTTCTGGAAAAGACAATGGTGCAAAGGGCTCAGCAGTATGATTTAATTTAATTTCCCTATGCTTAGGTTGGTAGATGAGGTTGGCAGCTAGTCTCATTCAATCATTGCCTTTTTAAAACCCACTTTAGGCCGAATTTAGATGTCACTTCTAGTACCATAGCTGAGCGATCCAGAACAGCTTTAGTGCAGTAAATAATGAGAGGACAAGACCTGAAACTGAAAGATCTCGCGAAAAATCTAGGCTAAAAATAGTGTACGTGATTTTTGTGATTTCAAAATCACGAGATTTTTTTCTGTGTTTTTTGTGATTTTGTGTGTGATGTTTGCGATTTTTGTGACTTTTGTGTGTGATTTCAAGGAAGATGTACGATTAAAAAATCAGCGATTAGAGATCGTGAGCTCGAATGCTGCTAACAGATCCCAACTTCAGTTTTTTTCTCTCGGAACCAATGATTTTAGGAAATTTTGCGAAATTGAACAAAATACTGTAAAACTTAACTGAAGTTGAGAGATTCTTCCTATGGAAATGGACCTTTTTGGCCTACGGTTAGTGAAAAGAGTACACTAAAATCGGCCTTGCTTGTACGAGTAATCTAGACTAGATATTCATAGATGCTGTTAATGTTCCTTCTAGATTTGCATCTACAATTTTCGAAGAATATTTGAAGAGTGGATTTGATGTGAAAGCATTACGAGCGTTCAGAGTTCTTAGACCACTTAGATTAGTTTCTGGTGTCCCAAGTAAGATATTTTTCTTCATTCTCAATTTTCGCTTTCATTATTCTCAATTTCTCTAAGAACCCTCTTTATCATCAAACAGAAGATATCTGCACAGGCGTCGAATCTTTGCAGAACTTTAAAATTGATCGTGTAAAATGCTATTGCCCTATTCTTTCAAATGATTTGCTCCAAGAGAACTTCAGGTAATTTTTCATAATTCCAGAGAGAGCATTTTTGATATCAACATTGTTTTTGGAATTACAGCGTTTTTATGTTTTATGAAAGGATGTACGAGAGGAAGTATCTAAAGCTTTACAAACATTAAAAGCGCCATAAATTCTAAACTAATTGAGGAAAGTCAATATGATCAATACAAGAAATACTCAGTTTTTGAAGGTCTACAAGATGGTGGCAAGCAAAGGTCTGTAGCTTTTATGGTTTACAATTTAGCAAGTTGGTGACGTCACAACTTCAAAACTAGCAGAAATATAAAAAGTGCTGTAATTTTGAAAATAATGATGATATCGAAAATGCTCTGTCTGGGATTATGGCAAATTACCACCCAAATTACCTAAAGTTCCCTTCAAGCAATTTATTTGAAAGAATGGGGCAATAATATTTTACACGATTAACTTTCAAGTTTTGCAAAGATTCGACGCCTGTGCTGAAGATATCAGTTGATATCATCTCTACAAGGTGGCAACAATTGAATTTCTCTTTGAAAATGTGTCGGTTTGTCGATTCAGTTATTTTAAAAGGACAAGCTTTATCATTCCGTGAATCTATTTGTTTATACTAAGAATTACGAGTACTTAGCGTACAGTAAGACCCTGCTTTTAGAAACAGAGTTTTTTAATTTCCGCTAACACTAAATCAGTTGATGCATGGACTGATAAAGTCTGTTCTTAATTGGCACACACAGCTCAAACTTTTTGGGAGAGGAACTAGGAACTACTTCGTCGAAATTTGATGAAATTGGATAAAATTGCGATAATTTTCTTGTTTAGTTTTGTTTTCAAGTGACTTTTATAGGGCCTGCTTCATTGTTGGCACGCCTGCACCTGCCATCAAGGTTTTCATAAACGACCAACATCTAACACAGACATGTAAATCTTGATGCGAAATGTTGTAGTCTAAAACAGAACTCGTGGTTTTCACAACCCATTTCTAGAAGATTAATTAACAAAATAGACCCATGTGTAGGGACATTTGAGCAAAATGACCCATTTTAGAGGCATGTCTAGTCTACGAAAGCAATTAAGCTCACCTCGAGGGCAACTGGCCCTGCTTTCCTCTCCTCTTTTTACAGCTATGGTTTCTTTTAAGATCCACCAATCATGAAATTTGTCTGATTTGTTTTTCAGGTCTACAAGTAGTGCTAAATTCAATTGTCAAAGCGATGATGCCATTATTTCATATAGCACTCCTTGTCTTGTTTGTAATTATAATTTATGCAATTATTGGAGTAGAATTATTTATGGGAATACTACATCAGACGTGTTTCAATGAAACGACAAGTAAGTTTTGCGTCATTTTTTCCACTCGTGATTTTGATTCATTTTCATCAATTTTATATTCTTTATACAAGATTCATATATTATATTTCATATTGAATATTCATATATTAAGTTTCATAAAGATTATAACACAAAATCCCTTCAGCATAAAATTGTACAAGTTAAAATTTATAATCTATAATACAATATGATATATATACAAACGGCAAAATTACTTTAGAACTGTTAGGGCCTATTCGCTGCTCTTCCAGGGAGTCGTATTTTAATTTTAATTCAGCTCTTGAGATAGGTTTTTAAATTTCTTTTGAACTGCGGGAGGGTTGGCAGTTCCTTAATAGTGATAGGGATGCTATTCCATGCAGTAAGAGCTGAATAATGGAAGTCTTTTTTCACACATTAAAGGTTATATCTTGGAATTTGGAGGTCCCTGCAGTTTCTTGTACTGTAGCTATTTTTAGAGGAAGTGGCTAAATCTGTATGGGTTATACTTAATCAATTCATCCTTACGTCTTCATTCCACCATACTCCCTTACATGACGTTAGACCCCCCCCCCTCCCCCGATTTTGAGAGATCAGTTTGATTCAATACGAATGCGGCTGTGATGTAGCTATTGTTGCAAGATAGCAATAGCAAGGAGAAATTTACTTCGTCCAGGGAGGGACAATCATACGGTTTTGGGGCTACTGAAGAAAACACATCCTTAACTTCGACAATGAAAAGTGAAAATCAGAGCCAAGAACCCTCAGTCCTGAACATATTTCAAGTTCTGTTCAAGCCAAGAGCGGAAATTTTATACAGAAACCTATCGAACGCAAGGAGAAATTGTTTTCTAGAAGTTTTGTCCTTCCTCTAATCAAAATCTTTTTGTGTCCAGCAAACCTTTTTATTTCACGTCTCAAAATAGATTGATGCCTGGTGTAAAATTACGCGAATGAAAGTTTTTTATTGGCAATTTCGCTTTTGATTTGGCAATTGAGAAAACAACACAAACGTGTAAGTGTGTTTAAAATAATGGTTTCTAAAAGAAGGTATGAAGTTACCAAAATAGAATTTCGCTTTTTATCGCAGACCTCACCAGCCATGAATTTCAGACTTTCTTTAGTAAAGCTTTCAGCTGATATTATGAACTTGTAAACATAAAAGTTTAAATAGTTTCTTTGATTTTTGTTTGCAGATCAGTTATATTCATCAGAGCCACGGCCATGTAGCACGTCAAAAACCTACGGAAGACAGTGCCCTCCTGGCACCGCATGCAAATCAAACTGGCAAGGGCCTAATTCTGGCATCACAAGTTTCGACAATGTGGGCCTAGCTGCACTTACTGTGTTTCAATGCATCACGCTAGAAGGATGGACCGATGTCATGTATTATGTAAGAGCTTTTTATTTGTAGTTTGTTTTTATTTGTTTACGTCAGTTTCTTCCTGGTGAGTGATGTAAGATAAAGTTCGATCTCAACTGTATTAGTCTCCAGGGGTGGCGCCAGGGGAGGGCTAGGGGGGCTACAGCCCCCCGTCGGAAGCATCTAGCCCCCCCGTATGAGGAAATGTTGGGTTATTTTCGGAGCGAATTTGGTAAAATTATATACGAAAACTGCATTTTTAGTCATTTTAGCGCCCCTGTCGGAAGTTCCAGCCCCTCTGTCGGAAGATTTCTGGCGCCACTCCTGTTAGTCTGCGAAAGATCTCTTAGAAGATAGCGTCGAAGTCCTGAACCATTTTTATCCATACGGAAAGCTATAAATAATGAAAAGTGTAAAATATTCAATGGTTAGAATTTTATAAAGAAGAAGCTTGCTTACTTCGAACGATTGAATTTTGGTGGAAAATTTGGTAGCAAATCTTGATTAAGAATTTGGAACAACTTTCCACTTCCCCCGTCCAACAACCGTGAAAAAATTGGATGTTTCATTACACTCTACGTGCTACTTTTATTGTAATCATGCCTTGGACACAGTGATGTCTGATTTGCTTTCCTCTTCTTTCCAGATACACGATGTGAATGGGGCTGCCTGGCCGTGGATATATTTTGTAACACTGATTGTCTGGGGATCATTTTTCGTTTTAAATCTTATTCTTGGTGTTCTTAGTGGGTAAGCATATAATTATAGTTGATAATTTGCGATTTTAGGGGAGGATCAAAGGAAGATCACAGTTTCTTTGTTCCATGTTAGTTTTCTATTTGTAGACAAACTAAATATTCCATCAATGTGATCTCCGATAATATGATTTTCACAAGTTAGTTTCTTTGTTTCGTTCCAAGAATATTTGGACGAAACTGTTCCCTTGTTCCTAACTTATAAAGTATGTCTTGTTTCCAGGATACCCTAAGCCTCATTTTGCTAGTGCAATGGTAACTGACAATTAGCAAATGTTACGCTTACTAGCTTTATGGACTCTCGTTACTGCTATCCAACGGCAGTTTAAAATTGATATCACGACTGTGCTCGTTTTCAGCCCTCCCTCCCCCCCCCCCCACC
>REGM01000079.1:672949-698806 GCA_004194415.1 Aurelia aurita | reverse complement strand
ACCCCCCCCCCCCCCCCCTGATATGTTACTCAACGACAGTGAAAAACTGCTAAGCCGTGAGCCAAGACAATTTTTAGTAGACCAGACACTTTTATTCAAAGGACGCGTCTTTCCAGCCCCATATTGCGTCATTACAGCTAAGGGCTTAAAAATCTGACAAGGAAACTCGATACTCGGCTCGATTGATTTCGAGTCACTTGATAACGAGTACATGCTCGAAACGTCGTGTTTTTTACATCTACGCTATTTTATGGTACTTTAATCATTTATTTATTATATTGATAAGGAAACACACTATACTTTTATTATTTAGTGCAAAAGGAGAAATCACTTAGAATGAAAATGTTTTATCTTGTTTTCTGCTCCTAGAGAGTTTGCAAAAGAAAAAACGAAGCAGCAGAAATCTGGGGAGTTTCATAAAGTTCGAGAGAAACACATTATAGAAGATGCTGTCAAGGGATACTTAGATTGGATCAATCAAGCAGGTACGAAGTAGCTCCCAAATTTTCCACAATAGGAGCATAACTTTAGGTCATTTTTGTTGGCAATGATGTAGCGGGTGTTCCAAAAAATGTTGCAACGTTTGGTTGACTCTAGTGAAATCAAACGTGTGCTGAAATTCTTAAATACTTATTTAAATATTTCCGACTTTGACACATTGTTTTTAGTTTTCGGTTGAGAGCTCTCCATGTATGAGCGACAAATGATCTTTAATATGCACCAAAACCTTTGTTTAGTGTTAAGGTTTTGGTTAGGGTTAGTTTTTAGGGTTATGGTTAGGAAGAGTTTCAGGAAGGGTTTGGGTTAGGGTTAGATTTTAGGGTAAAGGGTAGGTTTTAGTATATTACTGGGGGTATGTTTTGGTACATACTAAAGATCATCAACCGTTATGAGCCCCTGAATGTAGTTTGGTAGAATTATCAAAAATTGTAGAGATTTCTCCCTAAGTTCGTTTTTATAAGGGCTCACAAAGAATAGTTAGCAAGGAAATGTCCTGAAATTCGTCTATTTAGATATGGAAGTTCCTAAAGTCTAACAGTTCTCTTCTCATTTTAAAGCCCCCTCTTACGTAAGTAGAAAATATTAAGATTTAAAGCAGAAACATTTAAAAACCTTGTGACTGCCATCATATACTTAAGTGACAGATGAAGATTATAAGGAATAGTATTTTGAGACCTATGTTATTTTTTCTTTTAGCTGATTTAGAAGATTTCGTTGCACATGACGAAGACGAAGATGAATCAATGGAAAATCTTTCTGAGCCACGATTATGTAAGAATTGTTTTGGTTGATTAAGCGATTAACTGATCAGCTGCTTAGTGTCGAGTGACTTCTTGATTGACGCGTAACTCTTTAAGTAATGATGTCAGAATTTGCATTTTACTTGGAAAAAATTATGTTTTCTTCCAACTAATAATTCTAATTCTAAGACCTTAAAGTTTGCTGTATCCAAACATTTATAAGAAAGGAAGGTATTGAGTATCATAAGTTTGATTGAATGCCTTTAAGTTATGTTTGCATCTATTTATTGCCTGTGTCTCCGTCCAACACAAAGATAAACCCAATGCGGTCTCTAGCGGGGATGGCTCAACGGTAGCGCGCTTGACTACCAACCTGAGGGTTGGTGGTTCGAGTCCCCGCCCTGCCGAACCTGCTACGTAGAGTGAGGAGAGTCGCCAACTCTCTGTAATTCCAGGCAAAAGGAATCGCGAGGTGTGGTCACATCGAGAGGAAGGACCAGGACATTGCTCGATAAGCTTAGCTTCTCAGTGTCCTAAAACTACCTTTGGATGCTAGGTAGCAATATAAAAAAATAAAAAAAAATAAAAAAATGCGGTCAATAGATAATCAAGTTGTTATTTATTGATGACGATTAAAGTTATGATTATTTGATTTATTGATTGGATGACTGGTTGGTTTGATTACCAAATCATGATTGCTGCCCGCACTTCATTTTTCAGCTTACAGAAGAGCAAGTAGAGCAAGNAAAGGAATCGCGAGGTGAGGTCACATCGAGAGGAAGGACCAGGACATTGCTCGATGAGCTTAGCTTCTCAGTGTCCTAAAACTACCTTTGGATGCTAGGTAGCAATATAAAAAAATAAAAAAAAATAAAAAAATGCGGTCAATAGATAATCAAGTTGTTATTTATTGATGACGATTAAAGTTATGATTATTTGATTTATTGATTGGATGACTGGTTGGTTTGATTACCAAATCATGATTGCTGCCCGCAATTCATTTTTCAGCTTACAGAAGAGCAAGTAGAGCAAGTGATGTATCAGCTGGACTCGTTCAATTTCAAGGACAACAACCACTCCAATTAAAGTAAGTATATCATGTGTACTCACTGCATAAGTCTCAGTATCGCTAATAGACAATAGCGCTAACGATGGCGGCTCTGTTGTGTTTTGCTGCAAATCATGCTGGTAAAAATCTCCCTGACGACCACCTAACGACATAAAAATTTCGGTCTGCTGTTTGCTCGTTTGGCCAAGCCTTTAAACGTGCGAAAAATTAACGATTATACCCCCTTCATCTTCCAGGAAACGCATGGTCAAGTTTCACCATCGATTACGACGATCATGCCGCAAAATCGTAAAATCGCAAACATTTTATTGGATGGTTATCATTGCCGTGTTCCTGAATTCACTTGTCCTTGCGGTGGAGCATTACAATCAGCCACATTACGTCACCATGTTCCTAGGTATGAACTCATTTCAAAGTACCTATCATATATCTTAAATTTGTCAATCAGACATATACTGGAGACACAAAACGTCATTCCTAAAGGGGCATATTCATATTTTTTCGGATTTGTCAAAAACTGAAGTTTTCTGAAATACTATTCAAGAAAGCAAGTTTGAATTTTGTAAAACAAAAGATTCTGCTCTCCGACAATTAATCTTGAAACTATTACAAAAACCTACTTTACAATCTAAAAACCTATTTAAAATGTTCAAAATTTACAATTAAAAGAAAAGAAATGAACCTTAAATCAACTGCTTAAATGAGCTTAGGGAGGATCATTGCTTTGACTCAGCTGAGAGGCCATTCCACAACTTTTCTCCTCTGAAAGGAAAACATTTTTTTTCTGGGGGTGTTTCTAGGTCTTCTAGTTGGATTTTCAGACGTCTACCCACCTTCATACGGAATCGCTTTGTCATGTGCTATAGGAAACACTTTCAGGATATTACACCCCTCCCCCTCCTACAAAAAATTTGGTTATGTCTTTTGACAAACATTTAGGTTTTTCCACGCCTCTTCCCTTGCATTTCTGTAAAATCTCTTCCAATTCGACATCATACTTGTTTTGAGGAACACTTCACCATCCTAGTTGTCATCAAAAATCTTTTTCTATACTCTTTAGCGCCTTTTCCTCCCCCACATTTCACTGAAAAACATTTCCGATTTGTCAGAGTGATTATTATGAGGAGCAAACATCGCCCTCTCTGACGCGCGTTTTATTTTTAGCTTCATAAAACATCTGCCACTCAAATTACAGTGAGAGCTTGTATTATGATTCATGTTGCACAAATAATCGTATTGCTCACGCAAATGAATCTAAATGTGTTTATGTTATAATAAAAATATCAGTCTTCACCATGACAAACACCTCCTCGTGGTTGCCCAATGAATTATTTATAACTATGAATTTCAGAGTGCTTCGTTCAGCGCTTCTGTGTCATAGCTGTTGATGAGTACACGCATGTTTTGATGAGAAACTTAGGTTCTTGGCTGGTACTAAGGTTCCTTAAATTTGGGGGCAGTTTTCCAATGACAAAGTGTGTTATGAGTGTCTTAATAGACCATTTTGACATTTAGAAAAGGGTCTGGGGAGAGCAATATTTTTCTGGTAAATGGCAGACACAAAGAAATAGAAATAGCTCCGTGGCAGCCATTTACCAGAAAAATATTGCTCTCCCCAGACCCTTTTTCTAAATGTCAAAATGGTCTATTTTCGTGAAGAGTTTCTTTTTGTTTAAATTGGTCTACAGTTCCTATGAGCAGCGGTTTCTTGTAAAAAAATGCTTTCCGAAAGGGGTGATTGAGTGAATCGTTTATTGAACGATACACATCTTAGAGTTTCAGAACAAGATTATTTAAGAAAATGTTTTCGTTTGTCTAGGAAATTCAAAGCATATTTTCACTTTATTTTCACTTGTTTCTTGTACTTTAAGATTCGGTATACTTTAGTAATGTCTCGACAGTGGCATAACTTCATAAAATTTGCTTTGTGATATTCGATGAAATGCGCTGTGGAAAGGCACAGGAGATCCCCCCGATGTAAAAATTTTAGTGCTCAACTAATGAGAATTTAAGAAGCGTTTAGCACTGTGTTAAATTCTTAGTTTCTTGTGTGAGGCATATGTAGATGGAAATGAACGAACAAAGGAACAAACGAATGAGTGAATGAATAAATGAACGAATGAATGAACGAATGAATGAATGAACGAATGAACGAATGAACAAAAAACGCAGGAACAAAACGTCTTTCCTTCACTGTAGACATTTTTTTCGTATTTCGTCGATAAGCCTCCACCAGTGCCATACGTATATAGTAATAATATTCGTGTATAGTGTACGGTTAGAAGAGGGCCTAACTACTCAAAGAAACAGGCATCGATTTGGTCTTTTGCGCTTTTCTTCCAGTGCTGACTAGTTTCGCTCACTAGGGCATCTTCAGAGCAACTAATAATATTCGTGAGTATGTGTATGATTAGACAGATTAGATATGATTAGATGATTATGATTGATTATGATTAGATATGATTAGACAGAGATATAGTAGGTAGTTGGATTACGGAATGAATGAGAATTTGAAAAAGGTAACTTTCTGCTGAATGATCACAGGAAAATCTGACAAACAAAAAGCATCAAAAGTAAAAACTCATTATTAGATCCAGGATAAGAACATCTGTCTTTTGTCCACACGATGCTCAAGCAGCTAACTGTTATTCATTTGCCACGCAGATGTGCTCGATTGAGACCCCTCGCACAATTATCACAGTTTTCGCCTTCAGAAGCGTAGGCCTACCCTCTGTTCACCCAACTCTACCAAACATTTTTTATTAGACACAGAATGAAAGTCTGTCTCACTTTTGAAAATATTCGCGCATAAAAACAAAGTGATTTGCATGAGTAATTTAGCGTCATCTCAAATCTCACCTGACATCTAATATGAGACAGATTGTAATCAGTCATGTGTGTTTCATGTGGGAGGTTTTCCAGTGAATTCTGTTCTCGCAATCCCTTTTTGCACAGTTTCTAGATCACAAAAGAGCTTTGACCAAAAATAACTTTCAAAACATTTATTTAATGCCTGGTTCTCACGTACCTTGAAGTCACTGAAATTGCTGAAGAAGGCACAACGCGAAACGTCAAACAAGTTTATTATATTTTTGAAATTCTTGATTATATTTATATACCGTATTTCCTCTAATAAACGCCTAGCCTCAAATAAACGCCCCCTCTAATAAACGCCTCCCCTTTCCACACATAAATGGCAATAAACCCCTCCCTCTAATAAACACCTCCCTCTAATAAACGCCGCACACATCAGAGCGGTGCTTTGTTAGAAAATTACAGAAAGTGCAAGAAAGAGGACGTACTAAAACTATCAGGTTCATTTTTCATTTTTATGCGACAACAATGGAAGAAAATGAGGATATTTTTAATTTCTTCTTCCTTGAGTTCATATTTTTAGTCAAAGTGTAGCAGTTTTTCTTTCCTTTTCTGCATCTCTTCATGAAGAGTCATTGTTATCGATTTGTTTGGTGTGAGATCGGAAATAAAGCGGGAATGACAAGGCCCCTGAGGAAATATCTCAGTACAATTTTTCGATTGTTTGATAAACACCCTCCTCTAATAAACGCCGCACCAAATTACTTAAAAATTTAATAAACGCCGGGGGAGTTTGTAATACGGTATGTGAAGGGAGCGATTGATTTATTGAACTAGGCTTATATATGTCTGAATGAAAAAGAGCACACACTAGCACTTTTTTCATTTGAAAACGGATCAGTGTAAACGGGTTTTACTAAATGCCAATATTTTTATTTGGTAGATAGAGCAAATTATTTCTTCCTTGGTCTGTTCACCTTCGAAATGCTGCTCAAGATGTTCTGCCTTGGTCTCCATGGTTACTTCATGTCATTGTTCAACAGATTCGATTGCTTGGTAAGCTATTCGCCTTATTTCTGTGTAGACTTATTACAATCATCGTTGTTATAGCTTTCGATTGGACAGCTAAGCGCTTCAACTACGACACATAATCAAACACTTGTTTGAAACATTTTGCAACTCATGACCAAAAATTTCAAAAGATTCGTAACTTCATTGTCCTCTGATTGCTTCTCGTAGAGTTTGTTGATTTTCAGAAGAGGCTACTACAGTTTTTACAAGCGTTTCCTTATAAACGATGAGTGTACGTGTAATCGTGATGTAATCCAAGTTGTTATGGCGCAGTGGTGTAATCCTCTAACTTTGCAGATACAACAGTCAGGCGGACTGGGTTTGAGCCCACTTCGAGGCCCATCACTTAGCGTCATGACAAGGCGTTGCTCTGCTTCTAAAAACGCAATTTCACCTTCACCAATCGTCACAAGAGAAGCCATACTATACTAACTATACTATATTATACTATACTATACTATACTATACTATACTATACTATACTATACTATACTATACTATACTATACTATACTATACTATACTATACTATACTATACTATACTATACTAGATTATACTATACTTTTACTTTTCCAAATCGATTCGCATCTAAGGGCATGCCCTTTTATAAATTTTATCCCTGTTTTTACTTGTTTGGAAAAGAAAAAACAAGAGAGGAAATGTACTTGAAGTGCCACGTACTTACCTTGTTAAAGCAAGGGTGTCAGGACACCGATGCTTTGATTAAATATTTATTTACGTTGTTTTAATTGTTGTTGTCTTCTTTGTTTTGTTTTCCCTGTCTTTGTATTTCAGCTACTCAACTTGGCCTAAATCCTCAGGTGGTCACTTGAATCTAACTCCCTTGTATTCCTGTGTGTTCGAATGACCAAACTGAGCATTTAGGCCAATTTCAGTAGCTGAAATACAAAGACAGGGAAACAAAACAAAAAAGACAACAACAATTAAAACAAGGTAAATAAATGTTTAGTCACAGCATCGGTGTCCTGACACCCTTGTTGATACGAGACTATTTAGCAAAAANGATTAAATATTTATTTACGTTGTTTTAATTGTTGTTGTCTTCTTTGTTTTGTTTTCCCTGTCTTTGTATTTCAGCTACTCAACTTGGCCTAAATCCTCAGGTGGTCACTTGAATCTAACTCCCTTGTATTCCTGTGTGTTCGAATGACCAAACTGAGCATTTAGGCCAATTTCAGTAGCTGAAATACAAAGACAGGGAAACAAAACAAAAAAGACAACAACAATTAAAACAAGGTAAATAAATGTTTAGTCAAAGCATCGGTGTCCTGACACCCTTGTTGATACGAGACTATTTAGCAAAAATTAATGATAGTCGGTGTAAATATTGCACCATCTCTCATTTTCGTGATTTTCTCAAAACAAACTCATATTATAAGGGGACTGCCCTTACATTCGGGTATAAGAGCATGCCCTTATATAAGTGGTCCCCTTATATCCGCTTCTATACGGTACGCCTTAAGATGATATTTTCATAAGCTGAAAACTTGATAAGACATACCTATTTTGGTCAGAGCAGATTGCGTGAAAATCGCGGAGAAAACAGGATAGCAATCAGTTGAAATCTCTCAAGATTCATTAAATTTTAATACTTTATCGCGGAAACAGCTAAAAAAATCATGGCAGTGGGCGGATGAGCAGCTATTAATTTTGTACAAAGCCGAGCAAATCAGCTGTGCACTTCTTAACGTAGAATTTTGATGGGTAGAAACGCTTCATTTTTCGTGGATTTGTGTGTGATTTTATGTTTTAGACTGTTCGAAAAAGCAAATTGTTATTCAGCTCTAAAGATTAAAAGTTGCATTGTGGCTATCGAGATTATTTTTATAGCTTGATACAGTTAGACCAGCTTTATCTAAACCAGGTTAGATTTTAACCAATCAAATGAATTCGATTTGTTGGATTGACCAATTAGAATGCAGCATTTGATAACCTGGTTTAGTTTATGCTGGCTAAACTTGCAAGTGTGAAAAGGGTATTTGAAAGCCATCCGAGGTCGAAAAGACTCAATACTGAGCGTAGAATCTTGATGACTGGAAGTTCCTTATTTATTTATTTCGGATTTGTGCTTGATTTTATGTTTCAAACTGTATGAAAACGCATATTGTTATTCAGGTTTACTAATACCCCATTCACACTTGCAAGTTAAACCAGCTTAAACTAAACCATGTTATCGAATGGGGCCTTCTAATTCGTCAGTCAAAAACATTGAGTAAATTTGATTGGTTGAAATTGAACCTGGCTTATATAAAGCTGGTTTAACTGTGTCAGTGTGAATAAAGTATAAGTCAACTTGTTGACTTCGTGGCTATCAGGATTATTTCTTGAGCTAAATTTAGAAAGCCATCAATTCAATTCAATTGAACGAAGCTGAAATTTGGGAGAACCCAGGAATTTTGCAGCCTCTACGAAGGAAAATGGAAAGCAGGGCGCAAACTAATTATCTTTTGATAAAAGACAAAAGGTGATGGGCGGGAAATAAGTAATAATTTATTTTCGAGCATTTGATAAATTTCGATAAATTCTCTTCAATCAAATACCCTAGGTTGTCATAAGCAGTCTACTTGAAGTTGCAATCACCGTTCCTACTGGTTGGCCTCCTATTGGAATCAGCGTATTGCGTTGTGTGAGGCTATTGAGAATTTTCAAAGTGACAAGGTGAGTTAAACTTCTCCTTTTTTGATAATGAATAAAACTGGGGACATCTAGAACCGATACAGTTTAAAGAAAGGCATCAGATCTTTAAAAATGCTAGTGTAGATGGCTATTACTTCTCTCTTTTGATTGAATCCAGCATAGGCATCAAATCTTTACATAGTCTAGTGTAAATAGCTATTACATCTTTCTCTTGATTGAATCCAGCATAGGCATCAGATCTTTAAAAATGCTAGTGTAAATGGCTATTACTTCTCTCTTTTGATTGAATGACTTGAAAGAAACTTTAACTACTTTGCTATAATTATACCGTTCAACTTTTCCGAGATATTTAACACTTTTGAAATTACAGCGTATTTTGTATTTCAACTCATTTGAGGATTTGACGTTATTAAATTTCTAAATCGTAAACCAGAAGAGTGAAAGACTTGTGCTTGATACCAAATTGTAGACATTCATAAACTATGGTTTTCTTGAAATCATTCAATGTTTCCTCAAAAAAATTAGAAATTGCCATGGTTTTAATATTTTTTGAAAACTTTTTTGAACTCTTTGAAGATAAGAAAAACCCTCTAATTCTGAAGATATTGAAGATTTTAGAAAAGTCCAACGGTAGAATTATAGCAAAGTAGTTTTAAGTTTCTTTCAAGCCTTTCAATCCAAAGGAATAAATAATAGTACACAAGCTGTCACGAGTAAAATAATGAATGGCCTAAACGAATTCAGCTAAGAAGTCAAACTTAGGATAAGCTATAAACTTCCAGATGTTTTTCTCACGCTGAACCCACAACTCCATAAAACGATCAACAACTCATCCTAAAACAAACAATGTTGCATTAAAATAACCACATGTCCAGTTCTATTGGGGCCCTGCTCTGAATAGTCAATAATCAAAGCCACAATACAATAATTCTACACAATACAACAAACAAAAGACGACAACAAACAACACAATGCATGACTGAACATAAAAGTGTGACTCAAGCCTTGTTGAAGATTTAAGGCCTATTCTTACAGTTTACAGTTTACTGTCTTTTGGCTGTTAGATAGGCAAAGAACTTTTCACGACCGATATGAAAGCAGCCTCTTCGACTAAAGCATCTTTCTTCGAGACGGGTTCCCATAAATTTCTGAGTTTACTTGATTCCGTTATAGGTATTGGGAGTCGCTAAGCAACTTGGTAGCGTCACTTGTCAACAGCATAAAATCTATTGCTAGTTTGTTGTTGTTGCTGTCACTCTTCATGTTGATATTCTCACTACTTGGAATGCAAATATTTGGTGGAAAGTAAGTTCAATCTCCTTTCATTTTTATTAATTATTTGTCATTTTTTGTAGTCTGTGGTGAGTAGTGGAGCTATTGCCTCATTATTTTTTTCTGGCTCTGGACACAGCAAATCGAACATTATACCTTTTAGCTATTCTACAAAAGAGTCTGGATCGAGTGCTATTTATACACATTTTTATACGGAAGGTTCGATTGAGTGGCGTTCAAGCTTCGTCCACTGTTGTGCACATTCGAAAATTCGACAAATTTCTACCAAATGTATGAAAATCTCGCTCGATCCAGACTCGAGCCAACTGGGGATGTATTTAAGCATGTGTTAAAGAATGATATTAAGATATATTAAGATTATGAATAAAATGTCAAGGAAATATTTGTAATGATATTCCTGCCGCCATACAAACCCCTTACATCAGTTCTTCTTGCTGCATATAATATTAAAGGGAATCGAAGCATATAAAATTGGCTCAAGCAACTTGCTGTCAAATTCTAGCCTATCAGATATCAGTATTTCCTGTTGACGTAAAGCAGTTACCTAAATATTGTTCGGCACATGTCACGGCCTATTGTCTTTGCACGGCTATTTTTATCAAGTGCTTATATATGCTTAGATTCCCATTAAAGATCACTGATTTTACCTAACAATAACTAAGTTGGCTTTTGAACGATAGATTCTCGTCTCAGTTTTCATCATGAGTCTTGTTCGGTTGACTCCATAGGCCTATAAAACGATTCCACGTGTTCATGGGGTGCTTTTTGATGAAAGCATAATAATGTGTCTGTTATCTCTTAGGTTCAACATCGGCGATGAAGCACCACCAAGAACGAATTTTGATTCATTTTGGAGGTCATTGATCACTGTATTTCAGGTGAGAATGTTCAAGGTATATTTTAGGTCTGAGTATTTTAATTCCCGACCCATAAGTTGCATTAGACATTGACATTATTTACTGAGAAAAAAAACGATCCAATTTTTTGTACAGCTTAATCGATGAGAGTTTGTTGTCAAATATTAAAATGATTCGTAGCAGGTTACGCGTTCTCGTTATGAAACTGTTTCTTCTGCATAGTTCTTCCAAAGCTCATTTCGATTCGCCTCTCCAAACTAATCTATTCGTGACACCTTTGCAACGTTGTTTCTGCAAACATATCGTACTTTGTTTCTATGGCCGTGAATTCCATCCTGTATTTTCAAAACATACAACACCAGAAAGCAAGTTTTGTTTATCGCAATGTAGGCGACCGTTGTAGATGAACATTTTTATGTAACAGTAACAGCAGCTAGATTTTCATAATCCAGATACTCTTTTGTGTTCCAATGTCAATCCAATACCTTGCAAGAATCTCTGTCTTTTTTTTATATTCAATATAAAATGTTTACAAAGACGAGTTACCTAAGACATTACTTATGAACTACTTTACAAAACTACAAGGACGATACCCAGAGGAGCAAAAGATCATGACTACCTCGAGGCCATTACATAAAGAACATACAACTAAGTTACAACTATCTCTCTCTGTCTCTTTGATATATAAATAATATGCTTGATTGTGGGATAAATTTTGCCTATTTCTTTGCAGATATTGACCGGTGAAGACTGGAACACAGTAATGGTTTTTGGAATTCGAGCATGGGGTGGAATTGGAAGTCCAATGGCGATAGTTTCAATTGTATATTTTGTTGCTTTGGTCATTGTTGGAAATTGTATCTTTTCTACATATGTAATGAGTCTATCAGTTATCTATATACAATGTTTATCCATAATACATTATTTACAATATAACTAGGCCCGTGCTACTTCGTGTATTGACCGACATATATGCGTTATTACTAGCTGTTCTATATAGAGGCCGAGATTTCTTAAAAAGTTGGCTTTTTGACGAACTATTTTGAAGTACAGGGTATCCCAAAAAAGTTGTGCCCCATATTTGCGGTTGCTGTGGAGGAGCTGTAACTTCTATTGTCCCGTGTTTTGCTCGGTTGCATAGGATAGGCTTCAACTTAGAGTTTGAGAACTTATTTTAGCCAATCGCACAAGTGGTTGCTGATTTATGGCGCAAGAAAGTCGAAAAAGTGAAAACTTCAAAAACAGCACTTTCTTTGTTCTCCAAAAATGTCAAAATTAAGTAAATAATGCAAGAAAACGTTCTAGCGTTTTATTTGAAATTTTTATGCATTTTCCAATGGGTTGATTGTGCTGTGTTATCAGTAAAAAATATTATTAACCCTTTATTAACTGTAGAAAAAATTCTAATACAGCTCTAGAACCCTTTCTTGCAGTGTTTACTTGATTTTGGAATTTTTTGAGAACAAAGAAAGTGCTGTTTTTGAAGTTTTCACTTTTTGCTTTCTTGCGCCATAAATCAGCAACCAGTTGTCCGATTGGCTAGAATAAGGTCTTAAAATCTAAGTTGAAGTAATCCAATGCAACTGTATCAACAACAGGACAATATAAGCTATAGCTCCTCCACAGCAGCCGCACAAAGGGGGCACAATTTTTTTGGGACACCCTGTACTGTACAGTTGCATTCGCTGTTTTATGTTTGGATCTTATGTGATTTGTTTACTGTCACCAGTGGAAAACAAAACTTGCTTGCAGACAGTTCTATCATCCAGCATTATGTTAAGTTTTGTGACCATCGAACCTCCCCTGGAAATAAGCTTGGAAAATTACTATAATGAGTTGATATTGTATCCATTGCAATATTTTCTTTTCTTATTTTATAAACCAATTCAATTACATTACAAATATTGTACTCTGCTCTACGCTAAAAGAAACTACTCTACAGTGAATACAATAGACGACTGCACCAAAGATGACGCAGCTGGAAACTCTTACCATGTGCCCAAATGCATCTCACAATGAAAGAGAAGGCTCACCCGCCAATGAATCAGGGATTCGGGATTGGCGGTATCGGGATTAGGGTTGAGAGAACGCAAGGAATCTTGTAAAATTTTCACTGTCTCATCTCTAGTGCAGTGGACAGTATTTGCGCCCATTGCAATCTCCTTTCAACTGCAGAAGAACGAGATGTTTTGTACACTAGCTGTAGATAAAAAAGATGAAAAATCTTGTATGACTTTCCCTGTAAAGAATTCTCTACAGGACTGAGGATCTTTCTAATTGTTGAATTTTTGGCTATGTTCCTTTATTATTATCAGATATTTTATTGAATGTATTTTTGGCCATCGCTGTGGACAATCTTGCTGATGCTGCAAATATGACAAAGATTGACGAGGAAGAAAAACGCAAAAAGAAAGATGCAAAACTCATGAAGAAATTAGCATGGAAAACAAAAATGGACAGTTTGGATTCCGACGGGTGAGTGAATTTGCAATCTATTTATTTAGGGAGCTTTTTACCAGCATGCTTTGCAGCAAAACACAACAGAGTCTTTGGAGCCGCCATCTTTAGCGTTATTGTCTATTGTAAAATTGTAAATTGTTAATTGTAAATTTTAATGAGAATAATAGAAACTTTGCGGTTATTTGGAGTTAACGAAAGAGGATTTTTATGCTCGGTGAAGAATGATATCTCTGGTTCAGTTGTTACAAAGAGTCTCATGTTTCCAGAATCCTTCTGCAGGTATGAAAAATCTCGCTTTTGCTCTGAAGAATATACCATTTCATCCTAAGTGTATGTGTTGTATTTCAGACGAAGAGAATCTCCTGAAACAGGACAAGAAGTAATACAAGAAGAAGGACACGAACAAATGCAAGAAAAAGACACAGATCTGGAACTTGGAAAACCAAATCCAAAGGTAAATTATAACTCATTATTACATCAATAACCAACTGGAAAAGAGTTTGAACGTGCTGGACTCAGTTCACGGATTTTCATGCACTTATTTTTTGTAAGATACTAGGGATTTGAACCTCTTAAAATCCTCATTATTTGAGTACTGAAAATGAAATTCGTTTCATGATTTCTAGCAAGTGTCCTCAAATTCTTGTTGCTTACATCGGCGGGAGATTTCCTGTAACTTATTGTTAGCATTTCACCACAGGGAAACCAGACTTACTGTTGATTTTTGTAATATTTGTTTTTTGGTAATTTGTTCTATTTTTGTACTAAATCATTAACCTCCTGTTATTTTCCGTGATTTCTATCGTGCTGCGCAGTGAACTTCGCCTTCGTATTTTTTCTCCCTCGCTTCGCGCGCTCTTTCTCAGTTTCTTTCCTTTCTCTCCTTGGCAGTGGAAGTTCGCTGCGCAGCACAATAGAAATCACAGAAAATAACAGGAGGTTATGATTTAGTACAAAAATCGAATAAATTACCAAAAACAAAAATTGCAAATATCAACAGTAAATCTGGTTTCCCTGCGATTTCACTGCGAATTTTATGAAACCATGCCTCTGTTTAAATTAGTTTTGTAATATCAGATAATGAAGTACAAGAAAGATGCGAAAACATGCGTTAGCTTTCCTAGACTAATTAAAATAAGTTTCTTGGATAATTTTTTCCGGTACTCTAGGTCCTTGATGTTCGGATGATTCTGATGAAGAGTTTCTTATAAAAATTTCCCCATTTTTAGGAAATGTTTTAACCAGTTAAACGTTTCTATCAAGCTTTCACACTTGAGAAGAATAAGCTCGATGTTGAATTGATATTATTTTCTAATTCGTCTAACTCAAACAAAAATAACTTTATTTACTTATCAACACTACTTTATAACTAACGCTAAGATACAACCAACAATTGATATCTTATAGTACAGTATGGTCAGTCTAGCGATTCTGAGCCAGATGTCGAGCTCCCAAAACAAAATCACTCAGCAAATATCATCAAATATCAAGGTTCCGAAGGAGAGGAGGGCGGGGTATGGTTGTAAGTCTTACTTATAGAATCACTATCGACGTGTGATAACTTTAACCTCGTTCTTTGCTTATATACCTTGTATTCCCTTGGGCCTCTTTCTATGCAGTACTGCAGTTTACTTATCTCAGGGGAACCTAACCGCTTGTATATCTCATGGGATAAGTAAATTCATTTTTCTTTTCTTTTTAGAATGGAGCTTTGACACGAATGGGTACAACAACAAGTACTGATGCAGACTCGAAAGGAGGAGGTACACGTTTTTTCTTTTATAAGAAACTTGGATCAGCCCATAGTACTAAAAGTTTCTTAATTTCACATGAAAATATTAGATTGTTAGTACTAAAAGTTTCTTACTTGTTTCTTATTTTTGGTATGCATGAATTAAGATCTAGTTTCTACCATTGCCACGTATTTGTTTCTTGACATACAGCACAATGTTTGGCAAGAAAAAGAGTTGTATTGGGCTCAAAACATAACATTATCGCGAACATTACTCAAGAATAAAGGTCCAACGACACTTTCCCCATGATTTTCTTGGATTTAGCTTTAAAAAACGTTTCTTAGCGCTTTTCAAACATAGTAGTAGAGTTTCTTAAATTTTTTTGCCATCCTCTCCTAGTACTAGTTTCTTATAAACCAGTTTCTTGTATAAAAAAACGTGTATAGGTTATTTTCTAATTATTAGGATAGATTTAAGAAATTTTGTTAAAACTGTTTGACTCGTCTTCATGCATCATTTATGTATGTAAGTAGCTCTTACTGTGACACACTTTTGATGAAATTTTCTCTAAAAGTTTGCCCTAATTTTTCCGAATTATGGTAATATTGGGGATTCAAATTCCTGATTGCTCAACAATGGTTGTTAATCTCGTCTACAGGACTTTGATTTCATTTGCATCATTGCCTTTCAACATAGAAGTTCTAAATTTTCAGTGCGTTGAATATCAGCAGGATGCTGTTAGGAAGGGTACTTATGGAGTCCATAAAAGGAGTCACTGACAGGTTTGTTTTAGCTTTATGACGGAAGTTAGCTCGGTTTTTAGGTTAGCTGCCTTTTACAACCGATTGAATCACCCATGAGGAAAGTGGGTATTCCCCACCAAACAAAATCTTCATCGTTGAACTGTTTTTATTGAATCAAAACTATTATTTTACAGATACCAGGCTGAGACCATTGAGATTATCAGAACTGAATTTATTGAAAGACATTCCAGATCCAATGCCAGAAGAAAGTGCATTTTTCGTTTTTTCAAACAAAAATAAGTATGTTTGTCAAGGTACATTTTTTCTTTGGCTAATTATTCGTTTAAGAGTGCCATTTTGATAAGCATGGATTGCTTCTTCAGAAAAAGATGAGATATTTTTATTGACAATCGAATAACCGAGTGTTAAGTTTGTGAATATTGTCATTCTTTGTGGCACAGTGAAGACTTTATTTCCATTTTAGTTCTAAACCTTTTTGCAAAAATTTGTGTAGCCTATTTATCTGTGCACTAAATTTCCTTTCTTAGGAGACACTCCAAGTTATGCTCAGGAACAGGCAATTATTTTCCCAAGAAAACATTATTTTGTACACCTTCAAGCAGATCTGAGAGTTTTCCAGAGAGAAGACCAGAAATTTCAACACATTTATTTCATTGTATCTTTAACAGCATAAAATTGCGTTGGATTCATCACAGTACAGTAGATTCAACGGATTTCGAGATTTCGTTGGAGTAGTACATCTTTGTCTTGCTTTAAACTGAAATGATAGTTTTGCCATCTATGTGAATTAATTAATCACAGATCTACGAGAAATTTACAATGTTGATCGGTTTATACAAACTTATTTGGTTAGAATAATGAGAGCCTTGAATCCTAGGGGTAGGGCAAGACAACATTGGATTTTGATAAGTTGGACATCCTTTTGGGTTTTGACCGTATAACTTGGCATTAAAAGTAGTATGTAGGTTGTCAAGTAGGATTTTTACAGGAATGTGTATTTTTTTAAAGATTTTAATGGGTTATGATTCACAACTGTTTGATATTATTATATCTTTTTTCTTTTCTCTAGATTCAGATATCTTTGTTACAAATTGGCTGTGAACAAAATCTTCGTCAATTTCATCCTTGCATTGATTTTACTAAGCAGTATTGCTCTATGTTTGGAAGATCCTTTAAATCGAGATGTTCTCAGAAATACAGTAAGTATGATGTAGATCCTTTTTGTGGGTCTTTTGAAAATGAAGTATACTTCTTTAGATCTCTTCATGACCAGGCGATATTCTCGACAAAATGAAAGGATTATAGGCTTGTTTCATTAACAAAATTTGTGATTCAAATGTTTGTAAAATGAGTTATGATCAAATTATATACGTTTTTTTTATAAAAACTTGGATCAGGCCATAGTACTAAAAGTTTCTTAATTCAACATGAAAATTTCCGCATTTTAGTACCAAAACTTTCTTAATTTGTTTCTTATTTTTAAGTGCATAAATTATCGTGTAGTTTCCACCACTGCTGCAGATACGTTTCTTGACATATAAACCATTAGATGGGAAGAGAAAGTCTTCTATTACGTTCAAAACATAAAACCGGTAGTTAATATTACTCAAGAATAAGTGTTCGACGAAATTTGTGCCTTTATATTCTCGAAAAAAGTTTCTTGCTGCTTCTCAGACATAGTACTAGAGTTTCTTAAAATTTTGGCCATCTTAGTACTAGTTTCTTATAAACCAGTTTCTTATAAAAAACGTGTATGTTTTTTACTTTGTATGGAGCATGTGGCGGTTAGTTAAAGTTCCTTTACTCGAGATTTAAATTCAGTTTTATCTTTTTTGTACAGATTCTCGATTACTTCGATATTTTCTTCACTGTCATGTTCACCATTGAAGTAACAGTCAAGGTAAGGATAATTTTGTAAAGATTTATTCAATTTTGAGCTAAATTTGCTCTGCGTATCAGCTCGAAGCACCTTTGAGTAGTTTTGTGTTCTAATATTTTTTGTCTCCAGAGTATGTCGTGCACATTAAAGTGAATGACCTGAGCTATAAGGCGCCCGTCTATAAATAGGATAAAGAAAAACCAAAACACGCAATTGTTTTCTTTGGCTTTGATTTCTTTGCCCACTTGTTGGATTATAAAATACAATAGGTTATTTATAAACCTACGAGATCTCATCTTTTAACTCAGGTTATTCCCTTTAAAGAGAGATATTTAAACGGATCCTGAGAACAAGATACTCCACTCAAAGACACTTATACAATCTCATCAATCAATTTCTTGCTTGCAGTAACGTTCAGGATCGTGTTTTGTTTGTTTTGTTCTAAGAACTCCTGGAAGGGTTGATTGCTTGACTGATTGATTGGTCGATTGATTGATTGATTGATTCATTCATTCATTAATTGAATTAATTCTTTACCTTCAGATGATTGGGTTTGGTGTGCTCCTTCACAAAGGCGCATTTTGTCGCAGTTTCTTCAACATACTGGATTTGATAATTGTCGCAGTTTCATGGGCTGCTATCATGGCAAAGTAAGTTCAAAATCTAAATACCTTTGATTTAGTAACCATTTTTATATGAGGAAATTATTGATCATCGTTTGCGTTGCTAGCTGGTAATAATTTTGGATTTTCATTTATCCCTCAATGGATTCTACAAACCTTTCTGCCCCGTTAGTTTCATTAAATAAAAAAATTATGGTAGTTGAATCCTTGCATGCATCTTTCCATTTCTTAAAGGGGTTCTGCAATATCTGTCGTGCGAATTCTTCGTGTGCTGCGTGTTCTGCGTCCTCTTCGTGCGATCAACAGAGCCAAAGGACTCAAGGTACGATTGAGAGATTTCTATTTCACTGTGATACTTCAAATTTTCAGTTTTGATTTATATTGTATGCTTCTTAGGGTATGTTTGATTGGTACCAATTCTGAAAACGGTAGACTTGGTAGACTCGGAATTTGTGTTTGATTGGCGCCGAAATTATCAAAACGGTAGGTTTCGTAGGTTTAGAATTACCAAGGTTTGGAATTACCAATCAAACACACCCATAGTATGCTTCTTAATTTAATTCCCTAGAAATCAAACCTTTCATATTTTCTTTTAATATGATCATATTTCATGTATTCATTATTTCATATTATCGTTAGTTGTGTTCCTTTACTTATGTTCCTAAGTTGCTTGTTCGTTTTGTTTGGGGTAGTCATATCCTGTAAGCATTCAGCCTATAGTTGCATGGAACTCCGGTGCTTGCAGTGATTATTATTATCATTATTTAATGAGTCCCTTTGTAGGAGACTGTTTTCTTTTAAGCCCCCTCCTGCACAGTTGTCTTAAAGACCCTGTACTCCCCATGATCCTTTGCTCGGGCACGAACCATCAAAACATCATATTGGCTGTAAATAACCTATTTTGAACACACAATAGTTGGAACGTAAATAACTACAGGGAACAAAGCGTTCCTAATTTTTCAATTATTTTAAAAAATGTCCGTTGTTTGAGTTCAAAAGCGATGCCATAACATTTGAATATTGAAAAGATAATGAAGCTTCCGATTGCTAGGCCAAAATCATTTTCCTACAGTATGAAATTCAATGTGAAACCGCAAAGGATCATGGGGAGCAAAGGTTATTTAATGTTCATAATTAGATTCTAGACTTATACATCGTCGTAGTTTCGCTCCTTGCCTGAACTGATACATCGCTACAACCACAGCTAGGGTTTCTTTGATTGAAATTCATAATGTGCTCTGTGCAAAAATTGTATTTCCTTGTCTTGTAGCATGTGGTCCAATGCGTATTTCTTGCAATCAAAAGTATTGGAAATATCATGATCGTTACTCTCTTGTTTCAATTCCTGTTTGCTGTCATCGGCATCCAATTATTCAAGGTAATTTTTAAAATTATGTTCCATCCTTGTTACCGTTTTTTGTGATCTTCAGAGTCCAGAAAAAGGTCAAACCTTCCTCAGGATACCAATTTCGTTAGCCAAACCTTCCTCATTTTATCAGGTCATAATAACCAAAAATCGCCCAAAATTGTCCCAGGTTTCTTATAAGAATTTCTAAACGTTCCTCAAATATGACATTCATCAAAACCTTCCTCCGGCTCACAGCTGCGGAGCCGTGACTTTTTCTGGACTCTGGTGATCATTTTTTTAATTTGTCGAGTCATCACTCTTTTTAATAATCTTCAGAAATATGAACAAAAATCTAAGAGTCACTTTCTGTTTTCGTTTTTGTAGGGAACATTCTTTTATTGTACCGATGATTCAAAAGTTACAGCCGAAGAATGCAAGTAAGTGTTTTATCCACATTTTTCTGGTTAGGATTTCATCTGGTAAAGCAACCCCCAAGCTGTATTATATCCTTACTTCTCTAACGATCCAGAAAGAAGCTGCAAAATGTGTGTAAATTCTCTTGGATTAGAAGCAGATCGATCCTTCTCGTTTATCTATTCCTGTAAGGAGATTTATTGGGACGAAAACTAATTTTGTTGTTGATTTTTCACATCTCTTTTTGTGCTCTATCGTATATGTTTAACTCTGCCTCTTTGAGATCAATGCACTATTCCTGGGTGGCAGTTGAAGTGCTTGCGATGTTCCATCATGATTTAAGTAATTCAGTAACATTTTGTTGTTGTTGTTGTTGTTGTTGTTGTTGCTCTTTTTTGTGTCGGTGTTCCACCCTTCATTGATTTGTTCCATGATTTTTTCTTTTCTCTCGTAGAGGAACATTTCTAAAGTACCCAGGAACAGACATGTCAAATCCTACAGTAAGCAATTTTCAACGTTCTACTTTTAATGAATTCTTGCAAAACTGCTTAAGCCCTCCTTCCCTCTAGCAGACACATGCCCTATGCTTGACTGCATTGTAATTGAGAGAATAAAATGATTGTTATAACCTCAAGGAAGAAAGCACGAACACAGTAAATTAAATCAAGTCAGAATTCCTTCGTAAGAATTCCAACGTAATTTTTATCTAGCCTGGAGAAACAAAATTCTTATCTAGCCTGGACCGCTTAAAGGCTCTTATCCAACCATGGTCCTTTGCGTGCTCTGTTTTGTGAAAATGAACATTTTGGGGTCTACGAAAATTGCTGCCTCAATAGAAATGTACGCGCAAAGGCTGACGGTTGAACATGATCCTTTAAAAACAAACCAAAATACAGCATAGTACGTTAAGAATACAAAAGCTATGATTCAAGAAATTAAGCTATCAAAATATCAAGACACTAACAGGCGACTTCTTTTGTGATTTTATAATTTCATGTGATCAATGTTAATATTCATGTGATCAATGTTAATATTCATGTGATCAATGTTAATATTCATGTGATCAATGTTAATATTCATGTGATCAATGTTGATATTCATGTGATCAATGTTAATATTCAGAGAGTCTTTAGTTTTTTGACACATCAAGGTTTATTGATTTTGTTTATTCGTCTTCATCCCTTCTTTAGGTCGAACAAAGAGTATGGTCCCATCATATGTTCCATTTTGACAACGTTTTCGAAGCCTACTTGAGCTTATTTGTTGTCATGACATTTGAAGGATGGCCATTGTAAGTGCAGTTCATTGTTCTCTCTTAACCAAAGTTGTCCACCTTGATTTTATAATAAATTGTTTGCATGGTAGCCCTCGAATGACGATGAAACATATTTTTGCAACTAGCTAATTATCAAATCATCTACCTAAATGACTTGCCAATAATCAATGTAAGTTTGTCGAGGATGCAGCGAGATCTAAAAAACTTGATTGTAGCTATAACGTCTGCAATGTTTTTCATGATAGATAAGAGGATGCAACATCTCTCGGATTAATTTGGTCCTTAATGCAACTTTGTAGAAAGCTTTCTCCTTCTTTTAGAATTAAAAGAGAATTTTTGTGATTTTCGAAATTCGCAGTTTCTTGTTGGGCTACCCAGAGAATAGCCAATTTATTGATGTGAAATCAGTTATGGGACTGCAAGAGATCAATGTACGTCTTAAACGAAACATGAAATAAAATGATGCTTTTTATGTAAATTTTCGAAACAATGGTGAGAATATACCTTTCAGCTATTATACAAAAGAGTCTGAATTGAACGATATTTTTTACATTTTATGGAAGTTTTGAATGTGCACAACATAGTGGCAGAAGCCCTAGAGCTTTTGTGGAATAGCGAAAGGTCCATTGAAGATTTAACAAAGACAAACAGCTCATTCTTTGCAGAACCTTGTTTTGTTTGTAAAGAAATGCGAATTTGAAGTCTTTAAGAATTACCAACTGTAAAATATGGTCAAGTACCAATCACATCACATTAAAAAAACTATAATCTCCAAATTCATACTATTATATTACTTATATTTCTATTTGACAGGATTCTAGAACATTCGATCGACTCAACAAGAGTGGATCGAGGGCCTGCGTTCGATAATCGACCATTTGTCGCCATTTTCTACATCATCTATATCATCATCATAGCATTCTTCATGATCAATATCTTCGTTGGTTTTGTTATTGTCACATTTCAACAAGAAGGTGAAGAGGAATTTGCTGATTGTGAACTCGATAAAAATCAGGTAATAGCAAAACCTACAGGGTGTCCCAAAAAAATTGTGCCACGTTTACCTGAAGATTGTGACGAAATGGAAAAAGATTCTTGATAAATTAGAACGGACGNCAATGAACTCCTTGATGATTATTTGGGTTTTTGCGAGAGTTATGGCATTGGAAAATTCTGTTTGGGTTCATCAATGAAGCTGTTTATCGCTGCAAAATAGTAAGACAAAATGGCCGACCGCTGGTTTCAGTTATCAGACAAATTTGGTCTTCTGAAGATCATAGCTCCATCATTTTTCAATGGATTTTTACGGGGATGGTAGCAAATTTTATTTGAACATCTGAAAATCAACATCATCCACAGGTTTGGCGAGGATCTTTTTCCGTTTCGTCACAATCTGCAGGCAAATGGGGCACAATTTTTTTGGGACACCCTGTATTTATTTATTTTAGATCTAAACTTTTCATTTCTTTGACTGCTGCTGACCCACATTCATTTTTCATTATGAGTGCTGAGGCTAGATTTCAGTACATAATGATCTGTTGAGTTTGATTTTCTTGCCAGGACAAAGCATTGCGTGAGATGCGAATGTAGGTAAACGAACACACTGTAACCTGGTGCCTTTTGGACTCCTCCTCCAACTGCAAAGGCCAGTTTAGCAAGGGATACGAAGTCATATCGAAATTTGACGAAATTCTTTAAGTTAATACCACGGCCTTTATTTTTGTTTTCATCTAAGAAGGGGAGCAGTAGGAAATTCAATTTAGCGAGCATTTCGAATGTTATTCTCGCGTGCTTTGCACATTGTCTAAGCCAACTCCCCTTTTGAATTTCCATTTAGCTGGAGAGCTCGTTTTTTGCCATATGGTCCATCTTCTTCTTTGTTTATGGGTGCAAAGTTGCAAATTATTTTTGCAAAGTTGCAGTAAAACAAATATATCATATTCTTTCATTTTCACAGCGTAAATGTGTTGAATACGTGTTGCAAGTGAAGCCAACATACAGATTCGTGCCTCGAAGTCGATTCCAATACCATATATGGCGAGTTGTCACTTCGAGGTTATTCGAGTACATGATATTTGGGTTTATTCTTGGGAACACTATCGTTCTTGCAGCTCAGGTATTTTGATTTTGATTTCTTTTCTACGCTGATCAAGTGTTTTGGACATTCAAAAGGAATTAATTGTCAATTCAGGGCAAGGGCACTATAAAGATAGAAATGTGTAGGCCTAAAGTCTATTAATCAACATACCTTCAGTCCTTTGTTGGCTTTAAAGTATTCTTTATATCAATCTCATGTTAAAAACATGGTTGTCATTATTTTGCGTCGACCTGCTCTCGAATCCTAATAGAAATTGCCAACTTCGCTGCAACTGCAAACCACCATGTTCTTAGGCCTAACAAATCAGGTCGACGCAAAAGAATGACAACCATGGTTTTAACATGAGATTGATGTAAAGAATACTTTAAAGCCAACAAAGGCCTGAATGTATGTTGATTAATAGGCTTTAGGCCTACACATTTCTATCTTCATAGTGCTCTCAGGGCAGATTCTGTCGTTTTTAAGCTAAACATTGTACAAATCATTTCTATGAATCGTGCAGATTTTTATGAAATTGCTATCAAGCTCCAAGCGAGATTTATGTCGGAATAATTTTTAACCTTTTCATCCAATGGCTTAAATTTTCTGCACTTTGACATGCAATGATATAGGGTACTTGTAACATGAAAGCGATAGATGATTTCTTTCTTTCTAGTTTCAGTTTCTGATGCATTGTACAATTTTAAATTGCAATCCTACTGATTCAACCAAATTCTAGTAATTTTTTCCTAGATAGATTTCAACTGTCTCACAATTATCTGTGTCTTATATTCAATGACTGATCATTCGAATTTATATCTTCTAGTATCACAATCCATTTGATTTATACAAGAGAGTGCTGGATGGTTTCAATATTGGATTCACTGCTGTATTTCTCCTTGAGTGCGTCCTCAAGCTCCTTGCTTTCAATTATAAGGTAAACAAGTTTTATAAGAGTTTAGACTTATTTCATGAATTTTGTCTGTTTTTATTTTTGCAGTACTGTTAGTGATAGTATCATTATTTATATCTTTCATTAAGAATCTATACTTGAATCTCTTTCCCAGCGTTTTTCTGTAACACTCATGTATATGTTTTTATTTCTTGTTCTTGAACAGAACTACTTCCGCGATGCTTGGAATATTTTTGACTTCATCATCGTTCTTGGCAGTATTGCAGATATCATCATTGGAGAAGTTGGGGTGAGTCGAATTGTTATTATTTTGGCTTTTTCTGTCAAAACTTGGGTTTTGGGTTAATCAAAGGTCCAAAAGAAGTGCAGGAATAAATATATGAAAATTTGCGATTGCTTCCAGATGATGGTCTCCTGTTGATTTGGTTGTTAAAGTTAAAATTTGTTAAAATGCTTTATACAACCATTAAGCTTGCACGATTTTTTGAAATGAGGACATGTATGAATCCCAATTAAATGCATGATTATTTTCCTTTTATAGAAAGGTGCATCGATCAAGTTCAATTTCTTCAGATTGTTCCGTGCTTTGCGTTTGGTCAAGCTTCTCAGCCAGGGTGATGGAATTCGAACTTTGTTGTGGACATTCATGAAATCTTTCCAGGTAAATGGTGGCTATGTATTTTACTAATGTCAACTTGTTTGTTTCAATTTGTTCCTTTGCTTTCGTTTATGCTGTGTTTTTGTCTCTTGTGAGCTACGCAGATAGCCAAACTTTGTAAACATGATTATTTATACAATTATTTCTTTTATTTTAGGCCCTGCCATTTGTCGGTTTGTTGATTCTGTTGTTGTTCTTCATATATGCTGTTATTGGAATGCAGGTGAGTTTTTGACACTACACCCAAGTGCCAAATAGCCGTCATCCCCCGTCTATTAAATTTCTAAAAATTTACCAACCCCCAAACCTATGTAGGAGCCCCTGCTAATTAAATCAATGAAAAGTTGCTGAAAATAACACTTTCTTCCCAAAATATTTACACTCCCCCCCTCACTAATTAAACCGATTAAGTTTTCAGATTTTTGTCCGACCCACTTTCAATTATTATGGCCACTCCTTCTGTTGGGCACCGAAGAATATTGAGCAGTCGAAGAAGTTTTTGATAATGAAGCAAATATTTTCAGGCAAAAAAAGAAATGTTTGTGCATTTGATTTATGCTTGCTTTATGCTAATCAAGGAATATTCTCTAAACAACGTGGAAGATTTTGGAAACGACAGCTAGGATATTTTGTATAGAAAAAAAGGCAGGTCGTGAATCCAAAATGAGCAGGTCTTGAAACCCTTCATTATATATTACACAGCAATAG
>REGM01000079.1:621896-670395 GCA_004194415.1 Aurelia aurita | reverse complement strand
GAAAAGTACACTCCAAAACGTAAAAATCTGGCCAAGCAACAACCTGTTTTAAGAAAATACACCCTTTAAAACAACCGGCTCTCGAAAAATTTGCCTTCTCTCGATACCCGGCGCTAGAAAAAAGAGGCGAAAACGATACCCTGAAAAACGGCATGCCCCCGTCAGACAAATATACTAAGTACCCCCCCCCCCCGGGCTTGTTCTATGGACAAAATGGCTTATGTTACTGACTGAACGGGAGTTCAGAAACGACACCAGTATCTTTCTTATGTGTATTTTCTGTGTCTGAAATTGGGCTAAGAATAATTTAACATCGCTTTGATTTGCCTTGATTAAGAGGGACGACATATGGAGGCACGTTGAAGCTGAAGAAGAGAGTTGCTATCACTGCTCTCGATAAAGAATTGATGTGAAGCAAAGAAATCTTTTCGTAGTATTTTCGTCTGTTATTTGTCACAACAAACATCTTAGTGAGTGAAAGCATAAAAATAACGATTCCGTGTTTTAGCCCAATTTCTAGTCGAATTTCTAATATTCCGGCTGTTCATCACTTATATGCTAATTTTCATATTCTGCCAGTATAGTACTAAGGCTCGAAATTAGGGGTGTACCGGATCAGGATTTTCAGAATCCGGCCGGAACCGGATTTTTGAAAAATCTGCGATCCGGCGCCGGATTATCCGGTACATCCCTACTCTAAATAATCTTACCTGTTATAGATTCGGAAGGAATAACAGTTGGAAAGTTCTATGCCACGTTCTTGATTCAAGAATATTTCAGAAAATTTAAGAAGAAGCGACAAGATGAAAGAAGACGCAAAAATGCAGACAATACGGTTGCTTTGAAGGTAATGTATATGTTGTTTTTATGGTCATAGTCCATAGATTTATGACTTCACAAACAGAGTTCTGTTTTAGCTATTTTGTTATGCAGGCTGCGTTGGTTGTTTTGCATGGAAGCGCAACTCTATATGAAATGTTCTTATTAAATGAAACTTTGTTCAAAAGCATTAATGACATCCTCGAGGCTATTATTACTGAAATAGTCCTTTCTCTGAAATGTGCACACTCTTCAAGGAGTCATCCAAGTTTTGCATCACCAAAAACTCTTCAATTTTTGAACAATTATTCTCAAAATTAGATTTAATTAAGGAGACTGCGCAAGGGGCTATCTGAAATATACTGTCAGATGGTTGTTCTACGATTTTTAAAGAAACAGATTCAGAACTCTTGAGTGACTTGTTATAACACTTGGTCCAGGGAGATTCCCATAGCAAACATAGGCTAGTCTGCACTTTAGCGGACCAGCTTTCAACATCAGCAAGTAATGTGTCATGGGGTAAGGGTTAGGGTCAGGGTTAGGTTTTGGAAAAGGGGCTTTTAGGATTAGTTAGGGTAAGTTAGGTTTAGTTAAGGGAAGTTAGGGCTAGTTAGGGTAAGGTATGGTTTAGTTAGAGTTAGTAGGGTATTTGGTCAAATACGTTCCCGAGAGGTATGACATAAAGCTGGTCCGCTGAAGTGCAGTCGTCCCCAAATATAGATCAAATAATTTTATTTCCTTTGTTCTTTGTTGTTATGATATGCAGATCCAGTAAATGCTATGAATTATTACTTTCTATTTGCTTAGCTTAACTGATTATTGGCTTTTCTAGGCTGGCCTGCGAACATTGCACGAACTTGGGCCTAAAATCAAGCGAGCGATTTCGGGAGATCTTGTGGACGATCAAAGTAAAGAGGACGAAGAAAAAGAAAGTGACAAAGATTTGACGGTAATTCTTATTTGCAATTTGTTTATTTATTAATTAGTTGATCGATATTTCATTAATGCATACATTCATTCATTACTTTGCCTGTTCATACTTTGATTAAATCGGGAAAACAGCAAGAAAATACCCGAGAAAGAAATGCGAACTCTTGTCTGTCCAGCACTGGTTTTCTTGTTTTATGTATACAGATTCCAAAGACGGTTTAGCACTGCAAATAATCCAACACAACATCCTATTCTGTTAGTTCCGTCTCAGTTCTCGAATATCTTTTGGCCAATTGTAGCGCCACATTGTGTTTGTGTGGTTTTGGGTTTCCTAACTCGAGGGGTGCTATTTTCATTGGGAAATTGTTTCTTCAACATATATTGGATTCTCATTGAAGTTATTTCGTTGCAGCAAAACAAGAGAGCAAGCTTTATGGCTGGAATACGCAGAGGGTTTGCCTCAATTGGAGGCTCTGATAAAAAGAGGAGTTCTGTTTATAGCATGGTATCAAATACACCAAAAGATACACCAACATCTTCGAGGTGAGTAAAACAATATTCCACCTTACTTTCGATATTTTCTACCAGGTAACCTACAACGTTTACCAACTAAATTTGTTATACAAGAAAGACCAAACTACTGCACGATAATTTTTGTATGCGATTTTCTGTTTCATATCATCTTCAAAATGGGCGCGGTGGATTTCAAATCTTGTGTATGCAAGCAAGCCCTATTCCCAGACTGAGATAAGAAAATTTAAGAGAATTCAATTCTCTAATTTATGATTACAAGCTTTTAAATATGGTCCCAGGTCCTTTTGCTTTTGCATCGACTTTTAGCAAAACTGTTTTGTCAGTTTCTGGTTCTTAATTGCCCATTCCTACGTGGTTAGCATCCGAACTACTGAATTCAATTCATTCGTTTTTTCTCACCAGGACACATATTCCAGTAAGAGGAGCAGGCATGCTACAAGCTCCCTTTGATGCAGCTTCGAAAAGATTGTCGCTTCCACTTTTCATGATGGACAAGCGAAGGAAAGAGTCACAACCTGTAAGTTTTGCTTATAGCCTTATTCGTTCATTCATTCATTCATTCATTCATTCATTTATCAATTCATTAGTTATTTATTTATTTTATGCTGCCGTATCCAACTATCTGGTTTAACCAGCGTAGCGTCAGACACAAATATAGAGAACATGATTTTGCTACAGGGTGTCTCAAAAAAATTGTTCGATGTTTGATTATGTATTAAAAAATAATGATATAATGAAAGGGCTCCTTGGAAAAATAATCCTTCCCTAAGATCTTAAATTGATTTTAGACACCAGAATCTTGCAAATCCACTGAATATTCACGGAGCTACAAGCTCTTGAAGTTCAAGTTTGTTTGAAAGCTGAAACCAGAGGCTTGAAAATGGTTACAAGAATTACATTACTTTCGAAATCCTATTTGGTTCGCTCTGATATTAACGAGAGGTATGGCATTGGATAACCTTCCTTTACCTCGATTTTGGAGCTTTTTTGCATAACAAATAACAAGTCGCTTTGGGGTCTCTGGTTTCAGCTTTCGGACAATCTTGATCTTTAAAAGCTCATAACTCAGTGAATTTTCAGCGGATGTGCAAGATTCTTGTGTCTAAAATCAATTTAAGATCTTAGAAGTAGGGGTATCTTAACACGGAGCCTGTTCATTTTATCTTTATTTTTCAATATTTAATCAAACGTCGAACAATTTTTTGGGACACTCTGTAGTCAAATGTTGTTTCAAGTATGCTTTCAGGAAATTTCCATCATGTCTAGCCATATATATTTGGCAGTACATCATTCTGGAAAATTGTCCCTTAGCCTAGACTTATTCAAGAAATATTGAGGTGAGGTGCAACTCAAGTTGTGTTTACAAGGTAAATAGACGACAGCTAACTTGAAATTGGTCTGAAGGATAACATCGCTAGCTTTGTAACTCATGCAAGTTTGCGCCTGACCTGCAACAAATTCGACGCAAACTTATAGTTTCTTTTGGAGCACCATTTCTGATTGAATATTTTAATCCCAATATGATCAGATTTCTTTTGTTTTGTCTCTTACCAACAACATTTTTCTTTTAAATAGACAACTGCACTGCCACCACCCAGTGAAAAGCAATCAGTCATCCACCGGTTGTCACCAGGAAATAGAAAAAAAGCTAATGCAAGGCCAAAATCGTCGCCATTTGAAGTGCTGCATCATGTTGACAATGAAGATGATGGCCTGCCTCAAATTGTGCTCTCTGCTCAGTCAGACATCTCGAATCAAAGTAACACACCAAAAACAATGAGTGGGGCATCTACACCATCACACGTGACGAAATCAAGATCAGGCTCTGATTTAAACTCCAATTTGCTTGATTCTTCGTTTCCCCCTGCACAGGAGCGAAGGAGCAGGTCAAGTAGTGCTTCAAGTTTAGTTGAGCAAGCTCTAGCACAAGAGGGTCTTCCCCATGATGATTCCCTGCTGAGAACAGTCGAACAAGAGCTAAGTGACTCTTTAAATTTCTCACAAGCCCAATTAGAAGGTGCTGCTAGAGATATTATCACAAATTTTGAAAAAGAGGCTGGAGCTACAATTGAATCACCTTCTGTTGACTTACCACCACTATACCCGGATGAAATCGAGACCGACTGGATTCCTGAAGAGAGTCCGCCTGCTTACGAAACCGCAATGAGGCCTGACAGGACTAGCTATTTGTAAGCGGGATTTGAAAGCGAGTCGTGATTTCTAATTTTGTGCCTCTAAATGGTTTACCTTAACAAGAAAAGGAGGCTTGAGCTTAAAGCCCCGTTTAAATGTTGTTCAGCATCACCCTGGTAACGATTTTACAATAACTGAGTGACAACATCTTTTGAAATGAAATTACATAACATCTGAAGGATTTGCTCACGTGACTGCAACAACAACAATGAACAATATAGCTATTTGGTTTTTATTGAATTTGATTGGTGCAAATCAACAATGAACAGTTTATAACACGCAAGCATTAAGATCGATCAATTTTACGTAGAGTAGTGTTTGTTACATTTTAAATAGTCTATTTTTTACCCGTAGATGTAGATTTTTATTACCGTTGGTTGGGCATCATCTTTTCAATCCATTTTATTTTATTCGGTAAGCTTGGCAGGCATACTTAGACTACGTTTTATCATCAACTAAATATCAGAAAACTGAGAAATACTGAAACAGATCTTTCGCTACCCTTACGGAAAACTAACAATGGGCAAAAGCCTATATCTTTTCGTGGACCTAAGCTCTGGAATCACCTTGAACTTGATGTTAAACAGGCACCCTCCCTTGCCACCTTTAAGAAAGGAATAAAAAACAATCAACTATAAAAACCATTATTTTGTTATATTATGTAGTATCTTTTTTTAATTTGTAGATGTTTTTTGCCACGGCCCTCTGAAAAGCAGTTCAGATGAAGGGCTACCGTGCCTAAAGAAGTAAAAATGAACGAATTAATGATCGTTCACGTGATACCGGTACATTTTGAAAATGGCATAAAATTGTTACGGATAGGCGTTCACACGAAAACGGCACATTTTTTTCCGGTAGAATTTGAAAACGGCAGAATTTGAAAATGGAACTCTAACCAGCACAATTTGAAAACAGCGTCGTGTGAACACTCGAAAACGATGAAAACGGAACATTTTTCAACGCTTTCGAAGCGAGGCTGATTGATCCGTTAGGTTAGATAAATTTCTTTGTCTTCAAAATCGTGCCTTTTTCTCCCAGAGATTGCAACGACATTGGTACCGTCGAATTTTCTATCGTTTTCAAATTGTGCCGGTATCGTGTGAGCACTAGCTCAAATTTTGGTACCGTCACGGTTTTGGCCGTTTTCAAAATGTGCCAGGATCGTGTGAACGTAGTCTAAAGGTGTGTTTGATTGACCCCGAAATTCTGAAAACGGTAGACTTAGTAAACTCGGAATAGACGATTCCGGAAAAGATGGCGTCGAGGGGCATTTGACCAAGATGCATTGCGTTTGATGATCGAATTTCTATAGAATCACTGTTGATTCCATTATAGAACGCAATGCATCTTGGTCAAATGCCCCCGACGCCATCTTTTCCGGAATCGTCTATTCATGTTTGATTGGCTCCGAAATTCTCAAAACAGTATGTTTGGTAGGTTTAGGACGCCTTCTGCACCTTCTGCTCTAAACGGCGGGAGGCTTGGCAGACTTTGGAGAGATTCTCGTTTTCATCAGCAAATTGCTATGGTGAACCTGAAAGCTACCATTTTTAGCATTTTTGTGTTTGATTGGAAAGTATGTTCCTGCCTCTGCGAAGTCTAACATTTTGAGAATTTGGTAGATTTTGAATTACCAATCAAATACACCCGTAGGATAGGACCTCGTACCCCGAAGATGGCTCCAGTCATTTTTATGCTAGTTTACAATGCGGTAGGTTACTCTGCGCGGGCCTGGTAAAGTTCGAATAGTCTTTTAAAAAACAGTACAGGCCTTTAAGCAATGCGGACGCCATTATGAAATGACGCAATACACAATGCACTCTGGGATAGCGNAAACTGATTATTGGCTTTTCTAGGCTGGCCTGCGAACATTGCACGAACTTGGGCCTAAAATCAAGCGAGCAATTTCGGGAGATCTTGTGGACGATCAAAGTAAAGAGGACGAAGAAAAAGAAAGTGACAAAGATTTGACGGTAATTCTTATTTGCAATTTGTTTATTAATTAATTAGTTGATCGATATTTCATTAATGCATACATTCATTCATTACTTTGCCTGTTCATACTTTGATTAAATCGGGAAAACAGCAAGAAAATACCCGAGAAAGAAATGCGATCTCTTGTCTGTCCAGCACTGGTTTTCTTGTTTTATGTATACAGATTCCAAAGACGGTCTAGCACTGCTAATAATCCAAAACAACATCCTATTCTGTAGTTCCGTCTCAGTTCTCGAATATCTTTTGGCCAATTGTAGCGCCACATTGTGTTTGTGTGGTTTTGGGTTTCCTAACTCGAGGGGTGCTATTTTCATTGGGAAATTGTTTCTTCAACATATATTGGATTCTCATTGAAGTTATTTCGTTGTAGCAAAACAAGAGAGCAAGCTTTATGGCTGGAATACGCAGAGGGTTTGCCTCAATTGGAGGCTCTGATAAAAAGAGGAGTTCTGTTTATAGCATGGTATCAAATACACCAAAAGATACACCAACATCGTCGAGGTGAGTAAAACAATACTCCACCTTACTTTCGATATTTTCTACCAGGTAACCTACAACGTTTACCAACTAAATTTGTTGTACAAGACCAAACTACTGCACGATATTTTTTGTATACGATTTTCTGTTTCATATCATCTTAAAAATGGGCGTGGTGCATTTCAAATCTTGTGTATGCAAGCAAGCCCTATTCCCAGACTGAGATAAGAAAATTTAAGAGAATTCAATTCTCTCATTTATGATTACAAGCTTTTAAATATGGTCCCAGGTCCTTTTGCTTTTGCGTCGACTTTTAGCAAAACTGTTTTGTCAGTTTCTGGTTCTTAATTGCCCATTCCTACGTGGTTAGCATCCGAACTACTGAATTCAATTCATTCGTTTTTTCTCACCAGGACACATATTCCAGTAAGAGGAGCAGGCATGCTACAAGCTCCCTTTGATGCAGCTTCGAAAAGATTGTCGCTTCCACTTTTCATGATGGACAAACGAAGGAAAGATTCACAACCTGTAAGTTTTGCTTAGATCCTTATTCGTTTATTCATTCATTCATTCATTTAAATATTCTTATCTATAGTTGTTTATTAATTTTATGCTACCGTATCCAACTATCTGTTTAACCAGCGTCAGACACAAATATGGATAAAATGGTTTTGCTACAGGGTTTCTCAAAAAAATTGTTCGACTTTTGATTAAATATTAAGAAATAATGATATAATGAACGGGCTCCATGGAAAAATGATCCTTCCCTAAGATCTTAAATTAATTTTAGACACCAGAATCTTGCAAATCCACTGAATATTCACGGAGCTACAAGCTCTTGAAGTTCAAGTTTGTTTGAAAGCTGAAACCAGAGGCTTGACAATGGTTACAAGAATTACATTACTTTCGAAATCCTATTTGGTTCGCTCTGATATTAACGAGAGGTATAGCATTGGATAACCTTCCTTTAACTCGATTTTGGAGCTTTTTTGCATAACAAGTCGCTTTGGAATCTCTGGTTTCAGCTTTCGGACAATCTTGATCTTTAAAAGCTGATAACTCAGTGAATTTTCAGCAGATGTGCAAGATTCTTGTGTCTAAAATAAATTTAAGATCTTAGAAGTAGGGGTATCTTAACACGGAGCCTGTTCATTTTATCTTTATTTTTCAATATTTAATGAAACGTCGAACAATTTTTTGGGACACTCTGTAGTCAAATGTGGTTTCAAGTATGCTTTCAGGAAATTTCCATCATGTCTAGCCATATATATTTGGCAGTACATCATTCTGGAAAATTGTCCTTTAGCCTAGACTTATTCAAGAAATATTGAGGTGAGGTGCAACTCGAGTTGTGTTTACAAGGTAAATAGACGACAGCTAACTTGAAATTGGTCTGAAGGATAAAATCGCTAGCTTTGTAACTCATGCAAGTTTGCGCCTGACCTGCAACAAATTCGACGCAAACTTATAGTTTCTTTTGGAGTACCATTTCTGATTGAATATTTTAATCCCAATATGATCAAATTTCTTTTGTTTTGTCTCTTACCAACAAAATTTTCCTTTTAAATAGACAACTGCACTGCCACCACCCAGTGAAAAGCAATCAGTCATCCACCGGTTGTCACCAGGAAATAGAAAAAAAGCTAATGCAAGGCCAAAATCGTCGCCATTTGAAGTGCTGCATCATGTTGACAATGAAGATGATGGCCTGCCTCAAATTGTGCTCTCTGCTCAGTCAGACATCTCGAATCAAAGTAACACACCAAAAACAATGAGTGGGGCATCTACACCATCACACGTGACGAAATCAAGATCAGGCTCTGATTTAAACTCCAATTTGCTTGATTCTTCGTTTCCCCCTGCACAGGAGCGAAGAAGCAGGTCAAGTAGTGCTTCAAGTTTAGTTGAGCAAGCTCTAGCACAAGAGGGTCTTCCCCATGATGATTCCCTGCTGAGAACAGTCGAACAAGAGCTAAGTGACTCTTTAAATTTCTCACAAGCCCAGTTAGAAGGTGCTGCTAGAGATATTATCACAAATTTTGAAAAAGAGGCTGGAGCTACAATTGAATCACCTTCTGTTGACTTACCACCACTATACCCGGATGAAATCGAGACCGACTGGATTCCTGAAGAGAGTCCGCCTGCTTACGAAACCGCAATGAGGCCTGACAGGACTAGCTATTTGTAAGCGGGATTTGAAAGCGAGTCGTGATTTCTAATTTTGTGCCTCTAAATGGTTTACCTTAACAAGAAAAGGAGGCTTGAGCTTAAAGCCCCGTTTAAATGTTGTTCAGCATCACCCTGGTAACGATTTTACAATAACTGAGTGACAACATCTTTTGAAATGAAATTACATAACATCTGAAGGATTTGCTCACGTGACTGCAACAACAACAATGAACAATATAGCTATTTGGTTTTTATTGAATTTGATTGGTGCAAATCAACAATGAACAGTTTATAACACGCAAGCATTAAGATCGATCAATTTTACGTAGAGTAGTGTTTGTTACATTTTAAATAGTCTATTTTTTACCCGTAGATTTAGATTTTTATTACCGTTGGTTGGGCATCATCTTTTAAATCCATTTTGTTTTATTCGGTAAGTTTGGCAGGCATACTTAGACTACGTTTTATCATCAACTAAATATCAGAAAACTGAGAAATACTAAAACAGATNTGTGAACGTAGTCTAAAGGTGTGTTTGATTGACCCCGAAATTCTGAAAACGGTAGACTTAGTAAACTCGGAATAGACGATTCCGGAAAAGATGGCGTCGAGGGGCATTTGACCAAGATGCATTGCGTTTGATGATCGAATTTCTATAGAATCACTGTTGATTCCATTATAGAACGCAATGCATCTTGGTCAAATGCCCCCGACGCCATCTTTTCCGGAATCGTCTATTCATGTTTGATTGGCTCCGAAATTCTCAAAACAGTATGTTTGGTAGGTTTAGGACGCCTTCTGCACCTTCTGCTCTAAACGGCGGGAGGCTTGGCAGACTTTGGAGAGATTCTCGTTTTCATCAGCAAATTGCTATGGTGAACCTGAAAGCTACCATTTTTAGCATTTTTGTGTTTGATTGGAAAGTATGTTCCTGCCTCTGCGAAGTCTAACATTTTGAGAATTTGGTAGATTTTGAATTACCAATCAAATACACCCGTAGGATAGGACCTCGTACCCCGAAGATGGCTCCAGTCATTTTTATGCTAGTTTACAATGCGGTAGGTTACTCTGCGCGGGCCTGGTAAAGTTCGAATAGTCTTTTAAAAAACAGTACAGGCCTTTAAGCAATGCGGACGCCATTATGAAATGACGCAATACACAATGCACTCTGGGATAGCGAGAGTATATAATGGAAGACTTTAGGTTGCTCTCGCTATCCCAGAATGCATTGCGTATGCAGTAATTTCATAATGGCATCCACATTGCTTAGAAGTTTTATTGGTGGTCGAAGCATATAAAAGTGGCTCAGCCACTTGCGGTCAAATTCTAGCCTATCAGATATAAGCATTTCCTGTTGACATAGATCAGTTACCCAAATATGGTTCGGCGCGTGTCAAGGTCTATTGTCTTTGCACGGCTATTTTTATCAACGGCTTGTATATGCTTAGATTCCCTTTAAATTGCAACATACCTAAACAAAACCTTTATATTGATAGATAACTATACTCTCCACTTCAAGATTTTTTTCTGAACAATTTAAACAAACTTAATTCCTCTTCGTAAAGTTGACCAGCCCTTAGGCTCTCTTCAAGCCACTTTGCAATGTTTTTTTTCTATCAAAAACAGAAACGTTGCAACTTCACATTTTTATGAAGTATGCCTGCCAATTGTACTGAGTTTAGAATCCACAATAGCGTTAAGGCCAGTTTCCAGTCAGTGGAATTTTCCGAGTGGGCGGAAATTCTTTTGTCTACGAGAGAAAATGTCGCTTTATAATTGAATATAAATTTGAGGTTGAGTGACTTTTGATTTTGTAAAATTCCGCCCGCTCGGAAAATTCCACTGACTAGAAATCAGCCTTTAGAAGGAAAGGGAACGGTTCTGCCTTCAAAACCTTGCCAATTAATTAGATGCATCCATTAATTAGCTTGACTTAATAGTATGGTGAGGTTGCCAGTTGAATTCTAGCTACCTAGTATTTTGTAGCGGGTTGTAGTTCTTTAAACTTCAGGTAGACCTACCAAACCTACCTCAGGTAGACCTGATAAACTTCAGTAGGTAAGTTCCAAAGATTTTCAGAGTATTAAAGCCGATATACAGCTTTTTTTCTGTGATCAGCATCGAACGAACGCTTAGCAGGATTCTGGAAGATGACCTACGCAACGTCAGAATGTGAGAGGGGAAAATCCAACAGGAATTTCTCCTCAAAATGTAACAAAGTAACAGCTGAAAAATTCTTTATTTGATGATGGTAACCCTTTGTGAAATGCCTCAGCAGAACCTTTTGATTTTATATTTCTTCGGCTAGTGAGTATCACATTTTTAGCTGAATGTATACAGGCCATAAAGAACCCGACAAATAACAAGAAGGTTTTGGAAAAGATTTTTTCACAGCTTCCCACGAGAGCGGATTGAAGGCCCTTTGAAGAGTATACTGAGAGCATTAGTTGAATTCGGTAAGGTTCAAGAATCTCCCAAGCCCGTTGATAGACAAGGATTCTCTGTGCGCGTGGGAGGATGAAATTGGCAATTTTATTTCAACAACTATAGTCAATATTTGGAAAGCTATTCAGCTTCAAAATCTGGTAGATTTTGGATCTGGAATCAGACAAAGTTTCAGGCCCCTGATTAGCGTATGACGTAAGAACACCCTGGGAACGAGGTTGAGGCCCCTGACCGAATGAGGCAAGCCCCTAGGCAAGAATTCCTGGGAACTAGAATAAGAAAAGAACGTGTCTTTTAATAAATGATAATCATCTTATAAGTAACGTATTCTAGAAAAACTTAAAACGAATTTGTACATATTAAATATGTACGTTTTGTAAAATAAACAGCATCCTAGGTACACAGCACCATTTTGTACCATTGCAATTTTATTAATTAATTTCAGTTGGTATCTTTTTGTATTCCCGTAATCTTTATTTATTTATCATATTGTCTCATGATTTCTTACCCATGTTGTCCTTCAGTGATTTATCCTACTTGTGACAAAACATACCGAACGGTTTCTTTTCTGATGTTGAAGGCTGGTTCCCATTACGCGATTTACTATCATCGCTTTCTTCGTCGCTAATTTTTCAAATGTGATGAAAGTTCATCTTGCACTGGGAACGATATTTGACTGTAAGCCGGATTTTTACGACCAGTGTGAATCAGGCTGCACAGTCAAATGTCGTTCACAGTGCAAGATGAACTTTCATCACATTTGAAACACCAGCAATGAAGAAAGCGATAATAGTTCATCGCGCAGTGGAAACCAGCCGTAAGCAGCGCTTAATTTGGATTTGTATTTGCTTAGTTATCTTATTTCGATTCTACCAGGTCTACTACTACACTCATAATATACTTTCTCTTTAGAAACACTTTGCATGAAACTCATAACCAAAATTGAAAAAGGTTCTTAACTTTGAAACAGGGCCGGAGAGGAAGCAGCTGCAGATTGGGGGCGTTTGTTCTCTAAACAATCAGGCCCGTAGGAAGGGGGTGGCAGGGGGGCTCGTGCTCCTCAATAATTTTCAAAAAAATGGTGCTACGTCACAAGTATAAATTAGATGTATTGTTCTCCATTGTTTTGAGAACAAAAGGCCCCCAATCTGCAGCTGTTTCCTATGGCCCTGAAACAATAGAGAACAATACATCTAATTTATACTTGTGACGTACCACCATTGTTTTCAAAATTATTGGGGGGCACGAGCCCCCCTGCCACCCCCTACCTACGGGCCTGTTTGAACTGACCTGATATCAAACACTGACATACTTTCTTCAGATTCAAAGTTTGTTCAAAATGTGTGCTTTTGCGTACATATTTATCCATAACATTCATAAAAATATGCATGGAAAAACTTTCAAGTTGGTGTTGGTTTCAGTACCTGTCAGATCTATGTTTCGGAAGAACGAAAGAATAGCATGCTTCGAGCCATACTTCGAGCATGCATACACTCGGGAATTTGTGTCGTTGATATTCACATTAATGCATGCATTAACTTGGGAATAAGTACATTAACAGTCAGTTCTTTTCGTGCTATTGTTTCTTTGTTGTTTCTATTGTTTCTTCGTTGTCAAATTCGAATTCCAAAGCATCAAAACTTCATCACATTCGGTGATTTTTGTGGATCAGAAAGGTGACCAAGAACACGTGTGTAGATGCAGCCACCGCACCGTACAGATTTTTCGAGGAGCAAAGATTGCAGGATTTTCTCAAGACTTTAGAAGTTCTGTCATTTGCAATGCTTTCTTGGTGACCAGAAAGACTAACCAGACCACGTGTGTTAATAACTATGGAGCTATCGTACAGATTTGTTGAGGAGAAAAGTTCACAGAATCAAAGTTTCTTGAGCAAGTCACTGAGACGAAAAATCAAAGTAAAAGAGCGCACAATCTTGGCCAGGGTAAGAACAAATTTGAATCTTTTACGCTATTTACGTTCTGAAATATTCTTTCTTGTCTAAATTTTGAGAATAAGTTTTGAGCCCGGGAGGGGGGGTAACTTCCATATATATCTAGAGCAGCGGGAAAGGATGGGTTTTGAACCTCGAGAATCCCTAAATATGGGTCTCTAAATGTATAAAAGTTCCACTAGAAATGGGTGGGGGGTAGCTTTTCAAATCGTAACAGGAAACTTGACGAGTTTTTGTTTTTAATTTTTGATTTTTTTTGCTTTAGTTCTGAAACTTGGTTGGTGGTAACTTTATCTTCATAATGGTGTGTTTAAAGTTAAATGAAGCTTGATTTGTAGCAAGTTCAAAGAGGCTTTCCCTCTCAAAATCCTTAAAAGTGGGTATGAAAATCGACCGAAAATCCTTAAGGATGGGTCTTCCCCTAAAAGTTGGGCGGCACGTCCCCGTCATCCCTAGACTCAAGCTACCTCCCCCCCGGGGTTTTGAGGTCATTCTTCGTTTCTCAAAGTAGGGTCTGCAGGGGTAAAATGGGTAACGTTGATTGCTGGAAAACGGTTTCCGAATACTTGAATTGCAGATAAAATTTACCTTCGGCAGAATTCGGCTAAAGAACTACTAGACTTATGACGCTTCGTCCCTTGTTTCTCTGTGCTCTTTGACTTGTTGATATCGCTTCGGTCAATAGGGACTCATAACATTACTCTGAAAAAGTGGGCACACTTTAGGCCTTCGCAGAGTGAATCCGTACGCATCAGTCAAATTGATTTATTTTATTTGTACAGACGAAGATAATTGCTTGAAAAATATGCAATTTGTGATTATTTGGTCAGAGAAACATCATTCTTTGTATTAACAGTTTGTTCTCCAATGTTCGAGCTCTTTAAACCAGACTTTGAAGTGATTTTGGGGCAGGATGTTGTTGTAAGAAAACTCCCGCAGGTTTTAGGTCATTTTTTTACGGGAGTTTTCGTACAACAACATTCTGCCACAAAATCACTTCAAAGTCTGGTTTAAAGAGCTCAAACATTTGAGAACAAACTGTTAATACAAAGAATGATGTTTCTCTGACCAAATAATCACAAATTGCATATTTTTCAAGCAATTATCTTCGTCTGTACAAATAAAATAAATCAATTTGATTGATGCGTACGGATTCACTCTGCGAAGGCCTAAAGTGTGCCCACTTTTTCAGAGTAATGTTATGAGTCCCTATTGACCGAAGCGATATCAACAAGTCAAAGAGCACAGGGAAACAAGGGACGAAACGTCATAAGTCTAAAGAACTACCGCTCAATTCGGACGATCTCCAACTGCTCTCATACCGCAGAAAGATTCATCATGAAAAAATTACCACCCATTTGTCTCTCAACGATAATAAATCCACAAGAACGCTAGAGTGAGAAGAAGGAAAAAAGTCGACCCTTTGAGTGCCAATTTTAGTCTTGGATCTTGATCTTCAAATTCTTTTATTTCTCTTAATTCTTGTTGTCTATCTAATTCTTTGATTTCTCTTAATTCTTGTTCGCTGTCTTGTTCGCTGTCTTGTTCGCTGCCTTGTTCGCTGTCTTGTTCATCTTCTGCTGGTGCTAATACTAACTCGTCGATCGTCAAAGCTGCTTTGGCTCGGGCCGCGGACGCCATCCCAATTCCGACATCTTCTGTAAAGTAAAAAATGAAGATTTCAAACAATGATTTGGTTGCAGCAGGGTGTATAAAGCATTTCTCACTTTGGGGGCACATCTCTCAGAAGGGTCTCTTTTTAGAAATGCGAGGGCAATCAATATTACCCATTTTACCCCATTTCTGCTTACAGCCATATTATAGACTTTTATAAACTATGGTTTTGTTGAAGATTGTACCGTTTTTCTTCCATTACTTTGGATTTAAAGCGATTTTAATATTTTTCAAAGCCTTTCGTTAATTCTTTCAATGAAAAGAATAACACAATAATTCTGAAAATAATAAAGATATCAAAGATTGCCAATGAACACTCATAGCAAAGTACCTGAAGTTCCTTTCGAGTCATTAAATCCAACGAAAGATGCATCAACCAATCGTGCAAGGTTACTTAACGATTTGATTCCTGTGCTTAAAGTTTAAAGTGAGTGGACAAGCTACGACCTTATTTCAACCAGACAGAATTGACCGAAACAAGAACAATTTTGCCATTACCTTCTCCACCGATACCGGGGGGTCTACTTGTATTTGTACCTTTGTCCTCCACACGTACCACATTTTGAACAGTCACATGAACACCTCGAGAACGAGGCTTGTTGTTAATGGTAGGCCATGTCAAGGCACCAAGATATTCCAATGGGACTGGTTCTGTGAAAAGGCTGATGACCACCATGAGAACGACACATGAGCAGAATATGACGATTGCTGAAAGTGCGAAAATATAAGCAATGTTATAAATTAGCAAAACGAACATGTCCTTAGAGTTGGTTTCTCTTCAAAGCGTAATTTTTCAGATATACTTCGTTCGGTAATACGCCAATATATCAAATCTTGAAATCCCTAACCCTGACCCTGACCCTAAACCGAACGCTAACCTTAACCCAAGGGCGATATGAAATGCGCAGTTCTGTTGAAAATATTGATTTAGGCCTAAGCCCCGATCGGGGAGCATGTGTCAATTCTTAGGCCCAATTTGCTTACATGTTTGCTACGAGAAATTGTTCATACCTTACTGGCAGTACCTTTAAACTTTCCATGGCATTTATTGTCTTTACAAGCTCTGTAAACATCATCTTTTTCCCCTTTTAATGGCCTAAAGTTTGTCTCTGCAGAGAACTGCGCATTACTCCCCCGCCCGCTTTCCTCCACAGCGGATTGATTTTCCCTCGCATCCCTTCGCAGATTTATTTTCAACGGAACTGCGCATTTCATATCGCCCTTGCTTAACCCTGAACCTAAACTTTACTCAAAGTGAGTTAGGAATGGTTCAGTTTATATACAGGCGAGTTTCATTAACCTTTTGGCCTTTTTTCGCGTTGTTTTCATTCATTTGAATACGACGGTTGAAAACAGCAAACTTCGATTCGCGAACTCGCAAAATGAAACCCTTGCATGCTCGCACTTTTGTTCTGCAACTGTTAAGCTCCGGTCAAACGATCCAACATTTCGCCCAACATTTCATCCAACATTCCACCCAACATTTCATCCCTTCATCCAACATTAAGAATGACGATGTTGGGTGACCCAACATGGTGGTCAAACGATCCAAAATTTCATCCAACATGATGCTGGGTGAAATGTTGGGTGAAATGTTGGATCGTTTGACCGAGGCTTTACACATCAAAATCAGCTAAAAATGAACGAAAACAGCGAAAAACAAGGCCAGAAAACAATATAAACTTGCCTGTGTACAAACTGAAACATTCGTAACTCCATTTGAGTAAAGTTATCCTTGATTTATTCTCTTAAAAGTGTTTCGAGATCCGAAGGAACTTCATGCCACAGCTAGCAGTGTTTATACTGAGAACGGGGGTCGCACTTTCGTTTTCCTTCACTAAATTTACCAGATTTGGACGCTCGATCCAAACCTCTTTTCTAGCAAGTAAAAAGGTCTATTGCTACCTATCCTTTCCCTACTCTCTATTGCAAGGTAGAATAGAGGAGCAATTTTATGCAACTTTTTGCAAATTTCCTATAGATTCTTATAGAAATTGTCTGAACATTTACCCCAAAACAAGATGGCGTCGTGTTTTATACGCTGCTGTGACGTCATGCCGTCTGTATCAATAGTCTGTATAGTGAAATTCCCCTTGAATATAACTTTTAGCTATCCTAAAAAAGAGTCTGGATCGAGTGATATCTTTATACATTTTTATATGAAATGTTCGACTGAGTGGTGTTAGAGCTAGACTTGCCCCAAGTCTATTTCATGAAGTCCATCTGACCGATCCCTTTCCCTTAGTTCCTGGATCCGCCATTACAACATTCTGTAAGGTAACAAACCCTTTGTTCCGTTACAGAATGTTGGAATGGCGGATCCAGGAACGATGGGAAAGGGATCGGTCATTCACTTACCATAATACATAAAGTGCAATTTGACAAATCCAGGTCGATTATCAATTGCACCACAATGAGGCTGAGGATATGTAACGTCCATTGCCAATCGAATAATACCAAGGAACAAACCAAATACCATGCTAGTCAATGCACCAACCTCTGTTAACCTAGGCCATAACATACCGATCAGGAAAGTTGCACACGCCGGGGGCGCTAGATATGATTGAATGGTTTGCAGATATTTGAATAATTGTCCACCATGTCCACCTGTCAGTAGCAAAATATATTAGAAGTTTGAATTTCAAGCGCCTGGCCATACGAGCAAACTTTTCTCACCAAACATTTTAGATTAGCTTGCAAAGCAAACTGTTTGTCCGTTTGGTCACATGACAAAACATTGCATGACAAACCTTTTAGCTTGTGACAAACAGCAAAACATTTGTTGGGTTTTTCAAAAACATTCCCAAAAAAATTATGCTCAATTCTGCGTGCTGTACAATGTTTGCAAAGTGGCCAAACGGGAACAGACTGTTTGGCAAGCGCGTCTCAAATGTTTTACAAACAACGAAGGACCAGAACTGCGACAATTGATACAGACGGCATGACGTCACAGCAGCGTTGAAAACACGACGCCATCTTGTTTTGGGGTAAATGTTCAGAAAATTTCTATAGGAATCTATAGGAAATTTGCAAAAAGTTGTATAAAATTGCTCCTCTATTCTACCTCGCGATAGTGAGTAGGGAAAGGATAGGTAGCAATTGTCAGTCAGACCTAAACCTATGAAATAAACACATTCTGCTGTGACGTCATGCCGTCTGTATCAATGACTTACTTGAAACAATAGGTAACCAAATAAGTCCAATAATGGCCATAACAACAACAACAACTTGTCCAACAATCAACAGTTCTCTTTCTGATGACCTTGGCCTAAATAGTTTCCAAATATCAATTGTAAAAATGGTACTTGAACTGTGAAATGCTGATGATAATGATGACATAACGGCTGCCATCATGACAGCCAACATCAGGCCTACTGCACCAGTGGGTAGAATGTTCAACACCAATCTAGGATGAACATTTAAAACTGTTATCATTTGTCGATTCGGTTCTTGAAAGAGTTCATTGTTCTAAAAAGAATGTCTTTACACAATCTTGATTCACCCGGTAGATTAGATTTATTCTTCTATTTTTTATATAAACTCGTGTATTCTCTCCAACAAACTCCTTATCTCATTCAAAACAAGTGAGTTAATATTTAGAGTTCGGACTTCTTTCCAAGCTTGCTTTCTTTTATTTGCAGCTTGACCAGTCGGCCGTAAAAACCCCTTTAGTTACAATCGCTGACCCCTTTGTATAGGTGTGTTGATCGAAATAAACAGATGGTATTGTTACAAAATTTGCCCTTGTTTTATCCAGGAACCAATGAAGGCGAGAAAGCAGTCGAGATGAAGATCAGAAAACATGCGGAGAAAATTCAGCATTCTTTTGGTAAGCATTATTAGAGCAACCAAATATACTGTTGTTAACTCCCAAGCAAAAGCCGGACTACTAGTGTCCACTGAATTGAAGTTAAAGGGAATGTAAGCACAGATAAGCCTTTGATAAAAATAGCCGTGCAAAGACAATGAACTTTGACACGCGCCGCACCATATTTGGGATAACTCATCTACGTCAACAGGAAATACTGAAATCTGATTGGCTAGAATTTAACCGCAAGTGGCTCGAGCCACTTTTATATGCTTACATTCCCTTTAAATACATGTTCTTTTAGCCAGCTACCACGCTGTAACAGTAATATTGTTGACTTCAATTAAAACAAAAACAAAATGAAAGAAACTATTTATCATACTTGGGGTAGGCACTATTCGAGCATCCAAACTTATTGCCACAATAAGCAAAACATGCAGCAGGATCCGAACATGCAATTGTTTCCTTGTACAAGACCCGGCTTATCATCCCTGGCATCACCATTATGTACATTGGAAGTATTTTCAAAAATCCGGCGAAAATTGCTCCAGCTCTGGCATGACCGATGTTCTTGGCACCAAGGGTACGCTGCACAATTACCTATGAGAAACAGAGATAAGAATTTCAAATAAAAATGCTCCTTTTAGAATTACGGGAAGTTTTTTAAAGGTCCCTTTGAACAACTCATTTGAAAGAAAAGGACAAACAATTTATACAATAGACCGTTCCACAGTCGAATGCGCTGTTCGCGTTGCATCATGGGCGGTATCGCATGGGAGGTCATCGAACTCGAAATCGAATCCGAAAGAACAATGGTTTTTCGAACTTTGATTCGATTGACGCAATTGATTAGATAGAAGTTAATAATATACCTGGTCGGTACACCAATACCATATACCGGTAACAGGCAACGAAAACCACACACCAATCCATGGGTATTCTGGATCATCGTAAGACCTGAACAGATGATTCCAGTTTGGGTCAACTTTATAGCATGTGTCCACACTTCTTCCACCCGCGACTCTGGTCGAATTAGTTGCCATTGTAGTTAGATTTGTTGCCACAGTGCTAATCATTGTTGTCATGGTAACAACAGTTGTAGCTGCTGTTGTTATATTGGTCTTCGTTGCTGTAGTAGCAGTTGCCTTGACGATAGCTTTGCCAACTGCATTAGGGTACTGCTCCCATAAGGCGCCGATGCCACCGATTTTCTTGAAGCCTAAAGATATGAAATTGATTTCAAGAAAAAATTCATCCAGATGACATGAAGCCGTCCTAATGAGATTTTGAAAGCGTCTGGTTTATCTGTACTAGAAGTGAATCTATTCTAAAAGCTTAGAAGCTGATCAGATCATTTGAAAATTTTCGAGGATAGATAGACAAACGTCGAAAAGGGAGGTTGACTTCAAAGAAGCGACGAGCAAGTTACAACTGTTGGAGTTTGTGGCGCTGTTTACAAGATTATCGTCGCAAAGGCATGTTTCTCACAGCTTGATCGGCGATAATTTTGTTTTGCTTTCAAGCACATCATTTTCTTGCAATTATATTATTGGTTTAGGTCTGACTGACGATTTTTATTGCGAGGGAGAAAATAAGAGCAATTTTAGGCAACATTTTGCAAATTTCCTAGAGGAGGAACCTGTAGGAATTTTCTGAAGATTTACCCCAAAACAAGATGGCGTCGTGTTTTCAACACTGCTGTGACGCTATGCCGTCTGGAAAAATTCAGTCATGAAGCATAGACAGTCCAAGGTAATAAAAAACGTGACAAATGCTTTTCAAGATAAAGAATTTCAAAATATAAAATGAAATGAAATGAATGAACTGTTTAAGATGGGGGTAAGCAAGCATAGGCATAAAATCTTTGAAAAACATTGCACGATTGGTTAATGCATCTTTCGTTTTAATGGCTTGAAAGGAACTTCTGGTACTTTAATATTAGTGTTCATTTGCAATCTTTGATATCTTTATTATTTTCAGAAGTACAGCGTCTTCAGTGTTTCAAACAGTTTTCCGGTTGTGACGTCATCAAATTGCTAAATNGCTGCTGTGACGCTATGCCGTCTGGAAAAATTCAGTCATGAAGCATATAGACGGTCCAAGGTAATAAAAAACGTGACGAATGCTTTTCAAGATAAAGAATTTCAAAATATAAAATGAAATGAAATGAATGAACTGTTTAAGATGGGGGTAAGCAAGCATAGGCATAAAATCTTTGAAAAACATTGCACGATTGGTTAATGCATCTTTTGTTTTTTAATGGCTTGAAAGGAACTTCTGGTACTTTAATATTAGTGTTCATTGGCAATCTTTGATATCTTTATTATTTTCAGAAGTACAGCGTCTTCCGTGTTTCAAACGGTTTTCCGGCTGTGACGTCATCAAATTGCTAAATCGTGAACCAGAAATGCTACAGATTTCTGCTTACTGCCATGTTATAGACCTTTACAATTTATTGTTTTCTTGAGGATTGTGCCGTTTTTCCTCTATTACTTTAGGATTTACAACGATTTTAATCTTTTTCGAAGCTGTTCGTGAATTTTTTCTGAATTCTGAAAGAAGAAAAACGCATAATTCTGAAAATAATCAAGATATCAAAGATTGCCAATGACTACTTATAACGAAGTATCTGAAGTTCCTTTCAAACCATTAAATAAAACGAAAGATGCATCAACCAATCGTACAATGTTTTTAAAAGATTTTATTCCTAGGCATGAATGGATTTGGGTTAGAATACTAACCGACAGCTGACAATGCAATAGCGCCAATGATCATAATGGTGCATTGGAGGACATCAGTGTAAATGACTGCAGCCAATCCACCTTAAAGATAGAAATGAAACGGTGAAATATTCATCACGTATTTGCATTATATACACACACACAAAATACTCCAGAATTTTAATGCCTTTACACCTATCCTTCTTCTTTCGAGAATACTAAACTATCCCCAAGAATATATTAAAACTGTTTTGATTGTATCATTACACTAATTTCCTCTCTGACAACCCTTTATCGCACGCGCAAGGAATAATTCAGCCATCCAGCTTCCAGTGTGTCTCGTGCAGCTTGGTTTCTTCATATTTGCAGCAGGACTAGTCGGACGCAGAAATTTTTGATGCCCTTTGCTGCCATCGCTAATTATTTTGTACTGCCACCATGTCAAACAATTTCTACAAATGGTCTTAAGCCTGGTTCACACTAGGTCGTTGAAGTCGCTGGAGTCATTGAGCTCGCTGGACCAAACGTCCTAAAAGACCCAAAAACTGAATGTGAACGGCGAAAATAAACTACGCAATGACCCTGACGACACCAGCGACTGAGATTTTGCNCTTTATCGCACGCGCAAGGAATGATTCAGCCATCCAGCTTCCAGTGTGTCTCGTGCAGCTTGGTTTCTTCATATTTTCAGCAGGACTAGTCGGACGCAGAAATTTTTGACGCCCTTTGCTGCCATCGCTAATTATTTTGTACTGCCACCATGTCAAACAATTTCTACAAATGGTCTTAAGCCTGGTTCACACTAGGTCGTTGAAGTCGCTGGAGTCATTGAGCTCGCTGGACCAAACGTCCTAAAAGACCCAAAAACTGAATGTGAACGGCGAAAATAAACTACGCAATTACCCTCACGACACCAGCGACTGAGATTTTGCCGTTCACATTCAGTCTTTTGGGTCTTTTGGGTCGTTCGTCCCAACGACCCCAGTGACTGCAATGACCTAATGTGAACTAGGCTTTAGTTTTACGACACTGAGGAGCTAAGGTTATCAAAGCAGTGTCCTAGTCCTTCCTCTTGATGTGACCACACCTCGTGATTCCTTCAGCCTGGAATTACAGAGGGTTGGCTACTCTCCTCACTCTACGTAGTAAGTTTGACATGGCGAGGATTCGAATCACCAACCTTCAGATCGGTAGTCAAGCACGCGACCAATGAGCCATCCCCTCTGGACGCACTTTTGCCCCTTGTTGAATTGCTCAGTCAATTAAAGATATTATATCTAATGAAACTTACCCATCAAGGTGTACAAAGCAGTGATTGCAAGGATGACGAATGATGAGACATAGATGTTCCAACCCATCACTTCTTTGAGGAACACTCCACCTGCATACATGTCCACCTGAATAAAATCGTTTCACAACTCAGTACCCGGGACTCAATATAAAACATCTTATCTGTGTATAATAAAACTGCGCTGTACCAGATTTTAGTAGAATTTATCAAGCCTGCAGTGGGCTTTAGTGTGTTTAGGCTAAACACATCTGAAATGTGTGGCTCGGAATCCAGCTAGATCTCCATAATCGTTGATGGTATGAAAAATGCGGCTACACTGGCTAATTCTACGGAGTTCAAACCAATAGAAAATATCTTCATTTGCAATGTATCTGCTGCTATTTGCTTGCATTAGGGAGAGAAAGTCATGGTTTTTTTTAGTTTGGCTTGTACAGCCCCTTTGTGGTTACAGATCCCCTTTAGAAACTTCCGTAATTCAACGCGACAAACCTTTACATGATTCGATGCATAATTTTGCCATAGCCTCAATGCATCCCCAAAATGCAAACTTTGAATGATACCACCACAAAATATAAATTCGAAAACATTCTAGATAACTTACAGAAATCTTTGTAGTGACGTAACTCAGAAGTGATACGACTGTCATGTACGCTCTCATGTATTTGCTTTGAAAACGCTTCTTCAAATATTCCGGCATGGTGAAAATTTTGGATCGAATATAGATTGGAACGAAGAAGTATCCAAGCAGCAGGAGAATCCATGATGCCTAAAATGTTAAATAAGATAGAAAAAGTACAGATCGTGGTACAAATAAGATCTCTGAAATGCGGCTTAGGCCCATTTTTAAGTGGCTTTAGTGGCATTTTTAAGGGGCTTTTCTTCAAAGCTTACACCCTGTTTTACATCATTTCCTCTCTTGCAAAACACATTTTCTCTCCAATACTTTAACAATGGAACAAGGACCGATTTTGAAACAGCAGCCTCAGTTGCTTTGATTCACACGTCAATTCGAAGTGATTAGCGATCACAGACAAATGAAATTCTCTCAAGCAACAAATCAAAACAAGCGAAGCCACAAAAGATGCCATGAAACCAATGTGGCTAAATGACGCGTTGTGCACTCGAAAAGGCATTTTCAAGATAATTCATGAGTGCTTATCGAAAGAAGAAGGATATATCTAAACATCAGCCTCACAGATTTTGTTTATTTGATTCAGAAGCCGAGCATTAGTTGTTTTATCTACACCCAAAATATACGACAATGGTAATGCCTTCTGCTTGGTTGCGGTTTCAAATAGGTGCTCTTCAAACTGATGATGGACGTAAAAAATGATTGACATTTCATAAGATTTACCTGCCATTCATAAGCAACAACTCCAATCCCAGTTGCAGCCCCTGATCCTGCTAGTCCAACGAAATGTTCACTTCCAATGTTGCTTGCAAATAAACTCCCACCAACCTAACATTGAAACGTATACGGTATCAAAAAATTTAAACTTAATTTTTTATCGTTCAACAGTGCTATTTATTTGCAGCAATGAACAAGTTCACTTCAGGTCACCTGATCAAATAATTCTTACCATGCTTTGTAAACAAGAAGACAATTTAAATAAATCTAGTTGTTCATTTTTATGTAAAAAAGAAGGTTTTCCACTTACAGCCCACCAAAGCATTGACCTTCCTGCCAAGAAATAAGTCTCTGCAGTTTCTTGTTCGTCAGCTTGCTTCCTGAACTTCGACTACAAAAATAAAAAAGAATATAAAGTTGACTCACAAAGAGATACTCCCAAATAAATGTGGAACATGTTGCCAATAAATCGTTTTATGATTAAAGTTCCATTGAACAAAATGGAACTTGAGAGAAGTAAGAAATAACGCTAAATGATCGCGTCTTGACAGCGTTTTATTCTGATAAAATTTAGTCTTTAGTTGGCTCTGTGATTGGCTAATTTCGACTTAGTGAACTGCATTTCTTGTTGTTTCTACTTCAGATGTTATCCGAGGGACGACTGCACTTTAGCGGACCAGCTTTATGCCATAACTTTCTGGAAGATATTTGACCAAATACCCTACTAACCCTCACGAAACCCTAACTTATCCAACTAGAACCCTAACTTAATACCCTAACGTACCCTAAATATCACTATTCTAAAACCTAACCTAGACTCTAACCCTTACCCCATGACACATAAATAGAGATATTGAACGCTAGTCCGCTAAAGTGCCGATTAAAAGCCGTGAGATTATTTGGAAAACAAATCTATTGCACCTCCGCAGTTAGTCATAATGTCCTTTGCGCGCCGGTGAGCCACGAAATAGACTTGTAGCAAGCCTAGAGAGAGAAAGGGCTGGAGGGATGGAAGGTGTGGGTAGGCGTTCAGAATATTATCTTACCCATATTCCAAGGAAAATACAAAAGCAGAAGTAGCCGGCAATAACAACCCAGTCAAACGGCCCAACATTGTTCGATGTCATCTTCCTTTGTTCCTGTCTTGATCACCCTTGATCATCGCTTCTGGATCTCAGTTTTGCAGTGATATATGAAAGTTGTGCAGGCACGCTTGCTTTGCGCAGCGTCGGTAATAATGAAAACAAGTACGTTAGAAGCAGAACAAGAACGATTGATAGAATAGCGTATCAATAGAATTCAGAAAAGAATGCGACGCAAGGATGTGACGTAAAACAGAGTGAGATTAGAAAAGAAAAACCTTGGTAGGGGGGGGGGGGGCAAGCAACTTCCATGTTAGAATGATTACTCAAGTCCCTTGTATCATTGCGGTAAACATAGCCTGCCTAACCTTTGACGCATAGCTTGGATACAAAAATAAAGACACAAATTTAACGATATATGTCATGTTATTGTTTATTTTTATCAACAATCAGAAATGGTCTAGAAATTTATTCGCGTTGCCGACATATAAAAATGTCCAAAATATATCCACTAGGAGTCGTCTAAATAAGAAATGCCAACTCTTTTTCATTTTACCAATCAACAACCTCTTTTTCATTTTACCAATCAACAACTTACCTATTACGATATAACACACCAAAAAATAAGTTACATGCAAGCTATATAAACGTAATTGAAATTATAAAGAATTCTAATTCCTTACTCCCTGGTGGTTAAACTCATTTTTTCAAAGAGTTCTAAAACAAAGAATAAGGANAAGCTATATAAACGTAATTGAAATTATAAAGAATTCTAATTCCTTACTCCCTGGTGGTTAAACTCATTTTTTCAAAGAGTTCTAAAACAAAGAATAAGGATGTTATCGAAAATCTGAAGCAACTTCGAGACTTTCGGAGACTTTCGAAGATTCCTTGTTAAACGAGCAATTGTTTCGTTGTGTGATGAACATTCGAGATCTTGCATCCAAAAGAAAACTTTTTCGTTTAGCATCACCATAAAATGGTGGGTTGTAGGCAGAGGTTCGTTAAATGAAGGTTTTGAAAAATTTCAAAGACCGTTTTTGCTTCTCAAATAAATGCAAGAATGCCTTGTGAAGACAAGCAAATCTCATATGCTTATAAAGCAATTTTCAGGTCAAAATTGTACAGGCTGAATATTCGAAAACCATAAATAAGGCTCATTGATGTTTGGTCGTTAAACACAAGAAGAGTAAAGTTTTCTGATAAAACTATACAATAGCAATACCCCTGTGCATTGTTAACCTTGGAGTCTTTGATACCTTGGAGTAAGGAACATGGATACTTGTAACTGCTGACACAGATACCTTGGAGTAAGGAACATGGATACTTGTAACTGTTGACACACACAAACAAAGATCATAAAGAAATACACGTTGAAAATATGAAGTATAAGAAATCTAAGGTGCATTTTGCGTTCTAAATAACATGCCAGTTAAACTAACATACAGCTGCTCGTTAACATCTTAAGGGTACTAGGAATCAACCACACCAGTTTTTGAATATACGTAGAGAGTCTTTTGCATAGGAGAGCAGAGAGCTGTCGACCCATGATAAAGTAGCTCCATAGGAGGGCAGGGTCAGAAGTAAAAAATCTATCTGTATCTACCATCATAAAGAGCTTTTCTCAAAGCCTAAAATCTTCGGAAGCATTGATTTGCAATACGACAGTTTAAATTGGATCATCGCCTGAGTAATTTTTCAGTATTTCCAAGACTTTCACTGCAATCATTAATCTTATCATTCTGTATATCTGTCTGCAACATTTGAAAGAATAGAGGAAATTATGACAGGACAATGCGGAGACCAGAGCGCCTTAGAATTTCAAAATATTTCATAATACTCAAAACTTTTCATGACTCTAAATTTGTTAAGTTTTACGTTGAAAATAAGAAATTCCCAAATATCCAAAAACAATCTTCTTCAAACTTCAACTTCATTAAAAATTTTGGTCGATAATTTTAACATTCCTGGTTGTAAAAGTTGTGTAACCTCAAAGGCCTTAATTTGCAGCAAATAAACAACTGACCTTTAATAACTAGTAATTCATCCAACTACCTAACTAAATCTGCGAAAAATTCGTCCTAAGATCAAATACATATAGCGAAATTATTTTTATCACAATTACAGACATCACAATCCCAGACTTACAAAGCGTGAATATATGTAAATTTTTTAGCAAAAGCGTCGAATCTTCAGAAAAAAATCGCGAAAATGGGTGCAGAGGTCACAATGGTCATAATTGAAATAAACTTCAGAAAAATAAATAGATGCCCATGGTAGACCATTCATTCTATACAGCAATCGTGATTTTGACAAATGACCCATTTTCGCCATATTTATTAAAGATTTGATGCTAACCCCGACAGTCCACATACCAAAGAAAGCTCAATCATAAAAACATTACCACACACTGTCTTGTCTCTCAGCGATAATAAATCCACAAGAATGCAAGGGTACAGAGTAGGAACAAAGCCAACCCCCTGAGCACCCATTTTATTATGGGATCTTGATCTTCAAATTCTTTGATTTCTCTTAATTCTTGTTCTCTGTCTTGTTTATCTTCTGCTGCTGTTAATCCTGATTCGTTGATCGTCAAAACTGCTTTGGAATGAGCCACGGAATCCATCGACATTTGGACTTTTTCTGTAATGTAAAAATAGAGATTTGTACGGATGATCTGGTCGATTAAATCCATGAATATATAATTTAATAAATAAATAAATACATTTTTGGTTATTCAACGTTGCTCTTTATTAAAGCTATTAACTTATTTTCTCTCCTTTCGGGGTTTCAGGTAAATCGTTGTTTCTCTTGCAGGAGTTAACAGTTTTCTCCCCGGTTAAGGTTAATTTGGTTGTTATTCTCTTATAGGAGATAACAGTTTTCTTTCCACAGATTACAGTGCCTAATGTTGCGTTTGTGGGTATATTACGATGAGTCCGTTATTTAAGGCTATTTTTAAATTCTGTCCCGCAAATCATTTGTTTAAATCCATAAAGTCAGAAATTCACTGAAGTCGGAAATTCCTCTACCTTGAGAGCATTCAAAATGGAGCTGCAAAAATAGAACACCTAAAATGGTTTTAGTTTTTCTTTCGTTTATTTTATGACAAATTTTAATCTAGTTTAGTTATATATAGCATTTCTCGCATTTATTGTAAGTTCNGAAACACAGAGGATTGGAAGGGGAAGATAAAATAATCAAGATCCTATGAATGAGAGTGCCAAAGCAACTGGAAAAATATTAGCTATGACTGTCTTAATTGAAGCCTCTCGCTTCAAAAATGTTGCCTGATTCCTTTCACAATGCTTCGTAAAATAACATTGTTTGGAGGCAGGGAGAAATCCAACAACAATGATCTTGTTAAATTAAAAGTTGGGCTTCTTTCATGCACTTCTTTCTTTACCACCGTTCAATCCAAGGATTTAAAAAATTTTTATAGCAAGGATTGGAATAAAACAAATGCTTAAAGTTGGCTTTTAAAACAAACTTTGTAAAACACTTATAGCCATAGCCCTAGAAAGGATGTGAAAGGGAGAACAAATTAAAGAAAAGAGAAGATCAAGTAATCAATACTGTAGAAGGTCAACAGATCAGAGACAGGTTGTCAATGAACACAATGTATTAAAGTATATTTGTTAGTCTGTTAGTTACAGGGCACTGCACTGGTCAAATGTCTAGCTGAGTCAGTCGAGTCTCTTTCCTCTGGCCGCCATCTTTAACCTCTCTTCCGTGTTCCCGCCTCGCTTCGGTCTTGTGCCTCCAAATCGCTGGTTCGGTCATCACAAATACGACCCACACCCGTTTGTGACAAAAGGAAAAATTTCGATCCTCCAAAAGGCTTTCAAACTAGGCATGTAGCAAAGACCAATATACTTAGACGCTTTCTTCGAGATGAAGTCCACTATTAAAGGTATCTTTTTATGTTCGTTAGAATGTTACAATAAAAACTACGTGCATGGCTCTAGACAGACTGTCTCATACCTTTGATAGGACGCCCAATCAAGAACCTAACATGAGAGTTACGGCATCCACTTACCATAATACATGAAGTGCAATTTGACAAATCCAGGGCGATTATCAATTTCACCACAATGAGGCTGAGGATATGCAACATCCATTGCCAGTCGAACAATACCAAGTAACAAACCAAATATCATGCTCGTCAATGCACCAACCTCTGTTAACCTAGGCCATAACATACCGATCAGGAAAGTTGCACACGCCGGGGGCGCTAGATATGATTGGATGGTTTGCAGATACTTGAATAATTGTCCACCATGTCCACCTGTCGAATCAAAATACATTTGAGGTAAGAACTTTAGAAGTGGTACTGATTGAGTTAAAAATACATTGGCACATTTGATGGAAGGTACATTCGTAAATTAACGACCAATATCACCAAACCATCGCTAACCTAATCGGTAAAAGCTAACTGAGAAGAAATACTAACGTTCCTTGGTTATGGGCGATTATTCTTGGAATTTCTTAATGAAAAAGCTTGAAAAACGGCCAAGAAAAGTTGGTCAACTTATCAAATGAATCGTTTCTTCTTAAAGAAAGTGAAATTATTCATGTTAATATTTTTTCACCCAAAGGATACACAATGGCAGTCAAATAGGGCCTTCAGGTTTTAGAAATGTCCACAGCACATAAAGATAGAAGTTAATAAAAATAATCTGCTGAGTTTTAATCTTGTTCTCATTTTCAGTTGTTGGGCAAATATGAGACTTCCAAAAATATGATCATGGATGGTCAGACGCGACAGTTGTGCTTCTATGGCGGAGCGCCGCAGCTTGTATGCTCCTGCGGAGGGAAAAATTATATAGTTCTTCGGAGGAGGTAGCGATTCGCAGAGCTATATAAATTCTCCCTCCGCAGAAGCATGCTGCGGCGCTCCGCCATGGAACCACAACTGCAGCATCTAACTACCCATGATATGATCAATAAAGTCCTCAAAAAAGTTATCTCTCAACAATTTCGTCAAAAAATGGCAGAAAAGGCCACTTGTAAGCCTAAGAATTTCTTGTATTGTGTTTCAAAATATTATGGATTCACTGCATGTAGAAATTTGTTAAAAACCTTGTAACTTACTTGAAACAATTGGAATCCAAACAAATCCAATTACGACCAAAATAATAACAACGACACGTCCAACAATCAGCTGTTCTCTGTCTGATGCCCTTGGCCTAAATAGCTTCCAAATATCAACTGTAAAAATGGTACTTGAACTGTTAAATGCCGATGATAATGATGACATAAGGGCTGCCATCATAACAGCTAGCATTAGGCCAACTGCACCGGGTGGTAAAATGTTCAACACCAATCTAGGACGAAAAGAAACAATTTTACGAAATTGCAAGAGTGATAATTCACCTGGCTCTTAAGTCAAGATGATAAGGACTGCCTTAACTGGATAGCAACGTTCGTGTTGAAAAGTTTGAAACAGAAATCAGAATCACAAAGTTAGTTATTGTTCGTCCTGCGATTCACATGCAAGTTAACTTTTTTACCTTCGTGTTGTCGTTTGTATCATTCGCTTTTATTAGATTAACGTTTTTCCGCTTATCGCTGATATTTGTTCGTTCCATTGTAGTTAAAACTTATAGTTGTTTTGTACTGAGCTTAGAGGCCTTCTTGGCCTAGATACCTTTTCCATAAAAAAACAATATAGGGGTAGAAAAGCCAATATAAGGATGGCTGTTCTGTTCTACACCAGCTTAATCTAACATAGGATGGAACGTTACGAAATTATATGGACGATCTAGAGAAAGATAGATGAAAAGCAGTACTACAATCTTAGACTAAAAGTGCTGAGGCACTTCGCTTCTTATGCCCCATTCAGACTTGCAAGTTAACCCAGCTTAAACTAAGCCAAGTTACGAATGTTTCATTCTAATTGGTCAATCCAGTAAATCGAATTCATTTGATTGGTTGAAATTTAACCTGATTTAGATATAGCTGGTTTCACTGTGTCAATGTGAATGGGGTAAGAGGAAGTTGCCCCTTCTCTCAGTGCCATATTGGAAGAACAGAAGCATGCCAATATGAGTTCAAAACTGAATGTTCTGCATTTGGTTTGGGCCATGGGGGCTTTCTTTCCAAAGCAGAAAAAGAAAAGTTTTGATTCGAATTGAAGTTTTAATTAAAGTTTCACGTTTGCTATTTGTTTACATTGATTACTTGTTCCAAACTTTACCACAGCTAGCTAGTCGAAACGGCATACCAAAATTTGAATGTTGTTAGGTGGTCGTCAGGGAGCTTTTTACCATCTTGCTTTGCGCGGCCGCCATCTTTAGCGTTATTGTCTATTGGNAGGAAGGGAAACACAGAGGATTGGAAGGGAAAGATAAAATAATCAAGACCCTATGAATGAGAGTGCCAAAGCAACTGGAAAAATATTAGCTATGACTGTCTTAATTGAAGCCTCTCACTTCAAAAATGTTGCCTGATTCCTCTCACAATACTTCGTAAAATAACATTGTTTGGAGGCAGGGAGAAATGCCAACAACAATGATCTTGTTAAATTAAAAGTTGGGCTTCTTTCATGCACTTCTTTTTTTACCACCGTTCAATCCAAGGATTTAAAAAAATTTTATAGCAAGGATTGGAATAAAACAAATACTTAAAGTTGGCTTTTAAAACAAACTTTGTAAAACACTTATAGCCATAGCCCTAGAAAGGATGTGAAAGGGAGAACAAATTAAAGAAAAGAGAAGATCAAGTAATCAATACTGTAGAAGGTCAGCAGATCAGAGACAGGTTGTCAATGAACACAATGTATTAAAGTATATTTGTTAGTCTGTAAATTACAGGGCACTGCACTGGTCAAATGTCTAGCTGAGTCAGTCGAGTCTCTTTCCTCTGGCCGCCATCTTTAACCTCTCTTCCGTGTTCCCGCCTCGCTTCGGTCTTGTGCCTCCAAATCGCTGGTTCGGTCATCACAAATACGACCCACACCCGTTTGTGACAAAAGGAAAAGTTTCGATCCTCCAAAAGGCTTTCAAACTAGGCATGTAGCAAAGACCAATATACTTAGACGCTTTCTTCGAGATGAAGTCCACTATTAAAGGAACCTTTTTATGACTAAATTTTTAACAAAATTGACAAAAGATTCCTTAGAATGTTGCAATAAAAACTACGTGCATGGCTCAAGAAAGACGTGTCTCATACCTTTGATAGGACGCCCAATCAAGAACCTAACACGAGAGTTACAGCATTCACTTACCATAATACATGAAGTGCAATTTGACAAATCCAGGGCGATTATCAATTTCACCACAATGAGGCTGAGGATATGCAACATCCATTGCCAGTCGAACAATACCAAGTAACAGACCAAATATCATGCTCGTCAATGCACCAACCTCTGTTAACCTAGGCCATAACATACCGATCAGGAAAGTTGCACACGCCGGGGGCGCTAGATATGATTGTATGGTTTGCAGATATTTGAATAATTGTCCACCATGTCCACCTGTCGAATCAAAATACATTTGAGGTAAGAACTTTAGAAGTTGTACTGATTGAGTTAAAAATACATTGGCACATTTGATGGAAGGTACATTCGTAAATTAACGACCAATATCACCAAACCATAGCTAACCTAATTGGTAAAAGCTAACTGAGAAGAAATACTAACGTTCCTTGGTTATGGGCGATTATTCTTGGAATTTCTTAATGAAAAAGCTTGAAAAACGGCCAAGAAAAGTTGGTCAACTTATCAAATGAATCGTTTCTTCTTAAAGAAAGTGAAATTATTCATGTTAATATTTTTTCACCCAAAGGATACACAATTGCAGTCAAATAGGGCCTTCAGGTTTTGAAATGTCCACAGCACATAAAGATAGAAGTTAATAAAAATAATCTGCTGAGTTTTAATCTTGTTCTCATTTTCAGTTGTTGGGCTAATATGAGGGTGGTCAGACGCGACAGTTGTGCTTCTATGGCGGAGCGCCGCAGCTTGTATGCTCCTGCGGAGAGAAAAATTATATAGTTCTTCGGAGTAGGTAGCGATTCGCAGAGCTATATAAATTCTTCCTCCGCAGAAGCATGCTGCGGCGCTCCGCCATGGAACCACAACTGCAGCATCTAACTACCCATGATATGATCAATAAAGTCCTCAAAAAAGTTATCTCTCAACAATTTCTTCAAAAAATGGTAGAAAAGGCCACTTATAAGCCTAAGAATTTCTTGTATTGTGTTTCAAAATATTATGGATTCACTGCATGTAGAAATTTGTTAAAAACCTTGTAACTTACTTGAAACAATTGGAATCCAAACAAATCCAATTACGACCAAAATAATAACAACGACACGTCCAACAATCAGCTGTTCTCTGTCTGATGCCCTTGGCCTAAATAGCTTCCAAATATCAACTGTAAAAATTGTACTTGAACTGTTAAATGCCGATGATAATGATGACATAAGGGCTGCCATCATAACAGCTAGCATTAGGCCAACTGCACCAGGTGGTAAAATGTTCAACACCAATCTAGGACGAAAAGAAACAATTTTACGAAATTGCAAGAGTGATAATTCACCTGGCTCTTAAGTCAAGATGATAAGGACTGCCTTAACTGGATAGCAACGTTCGTGTTGAAAAGTTTGAAACAGAAATCACAATCACAAAGTTAGTTATTGTTCGTCCTGCGATTCACATGCAAGTTAACTTTTTTACCTTCGTGTTGTCGTTTGTATCATTCGCTTTTATTAGATTAACGTTTTTCCGCTTATCGCTGATATTTGTTCGTTCCATTGTAGTTTAAACTTATAGTTGTTTTGTACTGAGCTTAGAGGCCTTCTTGGCCTAGATACTTTTTCATAAAAAAAACAATATAGGGGTAGAAAAGCCAATATAAGGATGGAACGTTACGAAATTATATGGACGATCTGGAGAAAGATAGATGAAAANGATAGCAACGTTCGGGTTGAAAAGTTTGAAACAGAAATCACAATCACAAAGTTAGTTATTGTTCGTCCTGCGATTCACATGCAAGTTAACTTTTTTACCTTCGTGTTGTCGTTTGTATCATTCGCTTTTATTAGATTAACGTTTTTCCGCTTATCGCTGATATTTGTTCGTTCCATTGTAGTTTAAACTTATAGTTGTTTTGTACTGAGCTTAGAGGCCTTCTTGGCCTAGATACTTTTTCATAAAAAAAACAATATAGGGGTAGAAAAGCCAATATAAGGATGGAACGTTACGAAATTATATGGACGATCTGGAGAAAGATAGATGAAAAGCAGTACTACAATCTTAGACTAAAAGTGCTGAGGCACTTTGCTTCTTATGCCCCATTCAGACTTGCAAGTTAACCCAGCTTAAACAAGCCAAGTTACGAATGTTGCATTCCAATTGGTCAATCCAGTAAATCGAATTCATTTGATTGGTTGAAATTTAACCTGGTTTAGATACAGCTGGTTTCATTGTGTCAATGTGAATGGGGTAAGAGGAAGTTGCCCCTTCTCTCAGTGCCATATTGGAAGAACAGAAGCATGCCAATATGAGTTCAAAACTGAATGTTCTGCATTTGGTTTGGGCCATGGGGGCTTTCTTTCCAAAGCAGAAAAAGAAAAGTTTTGATTCGAATTGAAGTTTTAATTAAAGTTTCACGTTTGCTATTTGTTTACATTGATTACTTGTTCCAAACTTTACCACAGCTAGCTAGTCGAAACGGCATACCAAAATTTGAATGTTGTTAGGTGGTCGTCAGGGAGCTTTTTACCATCTTGCTTTGCGCGGCCGCCATCTTTAGCGTTATTGTCTATTGGGGTGAGTGGCCGGGCGGCTTAAACATTTCCCGTTAGGTAACTGAAGTCAAGCTTGGTCGACTGAGGTCAAAATTTGGATGGGCGATCTCCCATATATTTTCCCGTCCTTCGTTCGGAAGGGACGTTAAACTATGGGTCCCATGCCTGGATGCGGCATGCACTGCCCATAGTAGGCCTAAATTAGCTGTAATATAGCTAGATATCTTTCTAGCCTACTTAAAAATAAACTCATGATGATGATGAAGCACGTCTTTGATCACTAGAAAGTAGTTAGGGCCGACACGTCTCACATTATTTCTATCTAAATTTCGTTCTTTGAAACTGTTGGTTTCCCAATTTCCTTGTTTTCTAAGTAGTAAATATCAACTCTTAACTCAAGCCAACAATGAGTGCTAGCTTAAAGGGGCGCTAACGTGCCGAAAACCATGACTTTCTCCCCCTATTGCAGGCAAATAGCAGCAAATACATTGCAAAATCAAGATATTTTCTATGTTTGAACTCCGTAGAATTAGCCAGTGCAATCAGATTTGTCATAACATCAACGATTTTCGAGATACAGCTAGATTCTGAGACACACATTTTGGATGTGTTTAGCCTAAACACACGAAAGCTTACTGCAGGCTGAAGAAATTCTACTTCTTCTTGTAGATTGTTTACTTAAATCTTGTACAGCCCCTTTAACGGGGGGTAATAATTCCTTATTGCAAGGATTATCCTTGCAGTAAGGAATGGTTACCCCCCGTGAGGATTGAAGCGAGGCAAAAAGTACTTGGTTCGAGGGTGGGTAATTTGATTTCGAAGTTTTAACATCTTCCATATAACGTATCGATTAGAATGAAACATATTGACCAAAGCTCCATAAGCAACAATAACGTTTCCACAAAAAGCAGATTTGGAATTTCACGCTGAAAGGTGATTGGTTGTACAAGGCAGGAATGTACCTTTCACAAAAAACACTGAGGAGGCAGAGCAGGGCGTTTCCAAAGAAAAAATAGTCTGCAATAACTAGCAGAGCATAGGTTCCAAATCTTTAAAAAGGTCGGTGTAAAATTCTATGTCCTATCTCTTTGAATGGAATGGCTTGAAAGAAACTCTTGCTACTATGCTATAACTCTACCATTGGACTTTTAAAAAATCTTCAATATTTCAGAATTAGAGTGTTTTTCTTCTTCTTTAAGAATTCAAGAAAAATTTTGGAAAAAACTTAAAATCATCGTAATTTCTAAAATCTTTGAGGAAACATAGAATGACAGTACAAATTAACAGTACAAATTCAGACAGCCTATTTTACCAGCATGCTTTGCGCGGCCGCCATCTTTAGCGTTATTGTCTATTTCAGGCTGTCTTTTGCAGCTTGTTTCATTTACATTTGCATCTTGACCCATCTGTCGTAAAAATCCATTCGTATGCAATCGCTTTTCGCTTTGTATTGGAGTGCCAATCAAAGTAAACTATTGCTACAAACACTATCCTTGTTTTTCCAGGTACCATTGAAGGCAAGAAAAACGTCCAGAAGAAGATCAGAAATAAACGAAAGAAAATTATCATATTTTCTGTAAGTATTTTTAGAGCATCCAAATTTCTTGCCATTGTTACTCCCAAGTAATTGTAGTAAACGCCGGACCACCAGTGGCAACTGAATTGAAGTTAACTACAGTTTCCTTTTGCCAACTCCCATGCCGTAACAGTAATATTTTCTTGAGTTACACACAAAACAAGAAATAAACAAAACAAAAGATTAATCATACCTAGGGTAGGCATTATTCGAGCATCCAAATTTATTGCCACAATAAGCAAAACAGGTGGCAGGATCAGAACATCCGATTGTATCTTTGTACAAAACCCGGCTGATCATCCCAGGCATCACCATTATGTACATTGGAAGTATTTTCAAAAATCCAGCGAAGATTGTTCCAGCTCTGGCATGACCGATGTTCTTGGCACCAAGGGTACGCTGCACGATTACCTACAAGGACAAGAGAAAAGATTTTCATACGGGGATGAAGTTCATGAGGCAGTGTTAAACAATGAAATTTTTACGTAAAACTTGTTTGGAATGCCGTTGTGAGACAAGTTTCCGCAAAAATTGCAAAGTGCGAGTGTGAGCTATTGCGTATGTAGGTGAACTCTAACTAAACAGTTGAAACTTGTCAAATTTGCGAATATAATGGCTTCTTTGCAAGGCTTCTCGAAGGGGCTCACATCTCTAATTGGTCGGTGCAGTCGAGCGTTTCCACACAAGCTTCACAAGATGAATTTCTTCATTTTTTCCCAGCACTTTGATAAAGCCATTTTGTGCCTGGAAACTAAGGCCAAAATAAAAAAGTAACTCTTTAAAGTGCCCTACTGCAAAAAGGATTTGTTTTTTTCACAAAGTGCTTGGGAGCTTCCCGGGATTCAAACTGTCTCGCAACGGGGTTTTCGGATTGGTTGCCCATAACAGGGACCTTCTTTTGCAAGCGAACGTTCACCAGATCTAAAAAAATGCCCGTTCAAGACTTCAAAAAGTTTTGATATATTTCTGTAATTGGTCTCTCAAAGAGGTAAATTTCTCAAAGCTACCATCAAATCAAACGGTATCAAATGACCAAACAGCAGTATAAAAAGCACATAACTATATACCTGGTCGGTACACCAATACCATATACCGGTAACAGGTAACGAAAACCACAAACCAATCCATGGGTATTCTGGATCATCGTAAGGCCGGAACATATGATTCCAATTTGGGTCAATTTTATAGCACGTGTCCACCCTGGTCGAATTAGTCGCCATGGTAGTTAAATTGGTTGCCATAGTGCTGAACATTGTTGTCATGGTAATGGCAGTTGTTGCTGCTGTTGTAATATTGGTCTTTGTTGCTGTAGCAGCAGTTGCCTTGGCGAATGCTTGGCCAATTGCATTAGGGTACTGCTCCCATAAGGCATCGAGGCCACCGAGTTTATTGAAACCTATAAAAGGAGGGGGGAATAATTTTTGAATTGAGACAAGAGGTAACAAATATTCAGACATAAAAAATGGCTTTTCTAAAAAACGAAAAACTCAAAAGCTTTTCTAATGGCGAGAAGATAGACAGGCCTATGTGCTTGTAATCATTTAAGCAATATTTACAGTACGATTGAAACCGATGGAAGTTTCTAAATAAAATTTAGAAGAATTTGTACTATTTTTGGGAGCAGACTCAACTACCAGGTAGGGCAAACCCAAAACTGTTTGGTTCCTCGCTTGTTATGGGAAAGTTACTCAACAACGATTGTATAGGAAGCAACGGAGAAATGGTCAATGATATTATACAATCAAACTCTATCTGCAGTTCATCTGCTGAGGAGATTTCGTAAGGCAGAGAGCACAGAAAGAGGCAACATAATCGTTTAGATGTGACAGTAAACTATTGAAGTTTTGAGTACTGACCGACAACGGATAACGCAATAGCGCCAATGATCATGATGGTGCATTGGAGGACATCAGTGTAAATAACAGCAGTCAATCCACCTAAGGAGAGAAATGAAACGTTACGAAAATCCTTAAATAGGCTAAAACTTGTGGCTCGGAATCCAGCTGTATCTCCAAAGTCGTTGATGGTATCAAAAATCTGATTGCACTGGCTAATTCTACGGAGTTCAAACTTATAGGAAATATCTTCATTTGCAATGTGTCTGCAACCTGGTTCCGAGGGCCAGTTTCCTACGTCAATACTGACCCTGGTACCGGGTAGGTCAAATTCGCAATGCTGGATTCAGCAGCCTCCTTTTAGGTCATGGGAATGAGGTTGATGTGTCTGCTGCAAGTGGTCAAATTTTGCTTGTTTCGGCGTTTGCTGCTGCAACCTCAATTTTTGCATTTTCTCGTGAAAAATCTTCTTTCCGCATTTGAACAATTATAGGAGAACATTGCTTCAAAAAGCGAAACCATCTTGAAAGATACTGAAAGGTTTTTCGTCTGACACTCATCAGAGAATGAAACATCAGATAATATCCGAAAGACAAAACGAGAAAAACCTGTTTATCAATTCTACAAAAGAGTCTGGATCGAGCGACATTTTTATACAATTTGTAGAAATCTGAAGAGTTTTCGAATAACAGGTATAGAAGCTCTAACGCCACTCAATCAAGCCTTTCGTATAAAAATGTATAAGAAATATCGCTAGATCTTTGTGGATTAGATAAAGGCTCTATCATCTAGCAGAAATCCAAGCACGTCTTCCTGGTTCATCAAGAGTAATCACGTCTCTTTTTGATAGAAGGTTGGATGGCTGGCTGTCTCGACTGAGGGTGTGTTTGATTGGTACCAATTCTGAAAACGGTATACTTGGTAGACTCGGAATTTGTGTTTGATTGGCTCCGAAACTCTCAAAAAGGCAGAAGGCTTGGCAGACTTCGGAGAGAAGAGTTCGAATCGAACGCTGTATTCGGCCTATCGAATCGAAGCCATCATTCTGCATTGTACTTTTGTTGGATCGGCCGAATACTGTGTTCGAACTCTTCAGAACCTTTTTTGTGTTTGATTGGGAAATTTATTATAAAGGATACAATGTTTGGTTCGGCTACAATAATCAGAAACAATCAGTCACCCAGTGCTAAAAATTACTCAATCTCATGTGAAAGATATTTTTCTAATAAAACTTACCGAGTAAGGTATACAAAGCAGTGATTGCGAGGATGAGGGCTGATGAGACGTAAATGTTCCAACCCATTGCTTCTCTGAGGAACACTCCACCTGCATACATGTCCACCTAGAGAAAATCATTTAATTCCTAATTCAATACAAAACACCCCTGATGTTTAGAACTAAATTACGTTCAAATTTCTATATTATGGAAAAGATAAAGTTGGATTTTTACACTTTTTACTTTCATACACACATACTTACATTCTTTAGAACAGATAAAAGCGACAACTTTCGGAATCATTTGGATACGATTTTCGTCGAAATGTGCCCCGGTACCCGGTCTAAAAGGTTTCTTCGAAACTGAGACCCGACTTTTCTTGAACCGAACAGATTAAAAAAAGTCTAGCTGGACCTTCTCTTTTTAGAATCTGCACTCCTACCAATGCTGAATTACGAAAGGTGAATCATTTTGACCCATGATTACTTTTTCCTTCCTTGCGAATTACCTAGTGACCAATTTTTCCAAAATTATACATCAAATGAAAGCATACGAGTCAGGCTTTCAGAAAATCACCATCTCACTTATACCAGACAGTTCGTTTTTGAGAAATTGGATTTTTTCGACAGGTAGCCTTCTTTGATACACCCTGTATAAGTGCTAATACACTGTGTTAATGTCTCCTTTGGCGTTATGGTTTGGCAGTAATCTCCCACCCAAAAGTAAGCTCCCACCCGAAAGCTTTCTTTGACTGATACCACCTACACAAAAGATAAAGAAGAGAATATTCTAGATAACTTACAGAAATCTTTGTAGTGACGTAACTCAGCAATGATACGACTGTCATGTACGCTCTCATGTATTTGCTCTGAAAACGCTTCTTCAAATATTCCGGCATGGTGAAAATTTTGGATCGAAGATAGATTGGAACGAAGAAGAATCCAAGAAGGAGGAGAATCCATGACGCCTAAAACGTTGAATAAGAATAAGTACAAATTAAATCTGTGAAAGTGCAGTGCTTGGAATGCGAATGTATGATGTTGATGTAACCTATAATATAATTATAGGTTACATCAACATCAATTCAATAAGGAACAAATTTGAATCTTTCTCGATGATGCTGGAAGATAATTTAGATGTGTTAGTAATCTCTGAAACGAAGATAGATTCAACTTTTCCTGACAGCCAGTTCCATATACCTGGCTTTAAGAAACCACTTAGGCTAGATGTGACAGAAAACAGTGGTGGGATATTAGTTTACGTTAGAGACAGCCTCATATCACGGAAAATTCCAAACATTAATGTTCCTGATGATATCCAAGTGATCCCATTTGAAATTAATGTAAGGAAACAAAAATGGTTGCTGCTGCCAATTTATAGGCCTCCACATCAAAACCAGGCTTACTTTATAGAACAACTATCTGAGCTGCTAGACAGACTGTCTGGATTTGAAAATGTATTGGTCCTTGGAGACTTCAACATGGAACCTAACAACAAACATATGTGCTCCCTATCAGAGAAGCATGATCTCAAAAATATAATCAAAGGGCCTACATGTTTTAAGTCGTCCAAGGGCCGATGCATTGATTTAATATTGACAAATAAGCGGCACTCGTTAATGAAGACTCAGTCGTTTGAAACAGGATTTAGTGATCACCACCATCTAATATACACAATCCTTAAAACAACTTACAGCAGGGTTCCTCCAAAAAAATTGGTTTATCGAAACTACAAAAAATGGTCAGAAGAGAGCTTTGTGTTAGACTTAATGCGAAATCTCCAGTCTATGTCAACGGTCAGTTACACAAATTTCGAAACAGCTTTTGAAAATGCATTGGAAGCAAATGCCCCCAAGAAAACAAAGCTTATAAGGGGTAATAACAAACCCCATGTGAACAAGGAATTACGAAAAGCTATAATGAAAAGAACAAACCTAAAAAACATTGCAAATGGAAGTAAGCGAGAAGCTGACATTAGAAATTATAAAGACCAGAGAAACCATGTTGTAAATTTGAACAAAAATACAAAACGAGAGTACTTTAAATCCATTCAATCGAAGACGATAGAAAATGACAAAAAATTTTGGAAAACTGTGAAACCATTATTTTCAAATACAAATGCTATGAGTGAAAAAATCACTCTGATTGATGACGATAAGATACTCTCGAAGGACGCAGAGGTAGCAGAGTGCTTTAATACATATTTCACTAATATAACAGACAGTCTGGATATAGCTCCTACATTTAGAGAAGCTCGTGAGGTGGCAGAGGACACTACGATTGAACAATTGACAACTATGGCAATTCAAAAATATAATACGCACCCCAGTATTATAGCAATCAAACAGAAATATGGAGCCAGTGGCGATAAATTTGAATTTTCTCATGTAAACCCATGGGAGGTTGAAAAACAACTTGATTCTTTAAATGTAAAGAAATCGCACAGTGGAATTATTCCAACATTCTTGCTCAAAGCAACCAAAAATGTCATTTGCCCTTTCCTAACAGATTGTATAAACTGTGCCATCCACGAGTCAGCCTTTCCGGACAAACTAAAAGAAGCTGATATATCCTCAATATTCAAAAAGGATGAGGCAACTCTTAAAGAAAATTATAGACCCCTAAGTGTTCTTCCTTCAACATCTAAGATTTATGAGAGACTCTTAAAAGATCAAATGGTCAAATTTTTTGATAACAAATTCTCTAATCTTCTCTCTGCGTTTCGTGAAGGATATAGCACACAGCACTCTCTAATCAGAGTAATTGAAAAATGGAGGAAGTGTTTAGATTCATCTGGAATAGTGGGGACTATATTGATGGATTTGTCAAAAGCGTTTGACTGCTTGCCTCATGATCTTCTAATTGCTAAGCTGGAGGCCTATGGATTCAGTGTAAATAGCCTGTGCTTGATCTATAGCTATCTAACAAATAGGATGCAAAGGGTTAAAATTGGATCGGTAAAGAGCTCACAACAAATCGTTAGAGCGGGAATCCCACAGGGTTCTGTTTTGGGGCCAGTATTATTTAATATATTCATCAATGACATCTTTCTTTTAAAATTAGACTCAGACTTGTGCAATTTTGCGGATGATACCACACTCTATGCGCGTGGCTGTAGTCTGGACGAGATTGTCCCGAGGCTAGAAAATGACCTTAGCGCACTTATAGAATGGTTTTTTGAAAACGGAATGGTAGCAAACCCTGGCAAATTTCAAGTGATGTTTCTTGGATTGAAAGAAAAAGATACCTTGCGTCTCAACATCAATGATAACAAAATTCTAACTACGAATAAGGTTAAATTGCTGGGCATAGAGATTGACAACGCGTTGACCTTCACTGCCCATATACAAAATTTGTGCTCCAAGGTAAATAGAAAGATAAATGCCTTCTCAAGGCTAAATACTTATATCTCTAGACCACAGGCCATGTTGATATGTAATGCCATAATACTGTCCAATTTCAACTATTGCCCGTTGATCTGGCTTTTTTCAACGAAAGCTGCTAATAATGAAATAAACCGCACACACAAACGTGCACTAAGGATTCTCTTCAAGGACTATGACTCCTCCTTTGATGAGTTACTGGAGAAAAGTGAAAGCGTGAAAATACATGTGCAAAATCTCCAGAAACTGATGATCGAAATTTTCAAAACAATGAACAACTTGAACCCCTCATATATTTGGGAATTTCACGAAGAAAAGGTTGTGAAATATGACCTACGAACAAAAATTTTATGTCGATTGCCAAAAACACGAACAACAAAATTTGGAATAGAGTCATTATCCTTTAGAGGAAGCCTCCTTTGGAACACCCTTAGTGACCAGATAAAAGCGCTCCCAAAAGTTGCAGCTTTCAAAAAAGCGATCAAGCACTGGCTTGGCGAAAAGTGTAATTGCCGGATTTGTAAATAGCCAGAATTGTAAATTTATACATTCTTTTGTTAAAGTTGTTTTTGTAAATAGTTGGTATTAATTAGTGATTATATTACTATTGTAAATAGACCAACTTTAAATAAGATCATTATCATTATCATTATCATTAATAGGCAGGGGGGGGGGACGAAGGGGGTACTCTACCCATAATTGTACAGGTGTACTCTCCTGAAATTTGATGACCCAGCCACCCTTATGATGATGTCATATCATGTTAAGCACTATAATTTTAATCATACGCTGAAATCGATTTCTTCGAAAATCAAACGATGTTTTAGAGAGTTTTCTTAATGAAAAACTCAACCTTATGAGCGGCGCATATCCGTCAGTAAATATTAGTGAGTACCCCGGGTTCGTACATGACTTGTAGATGGACGGGGGTCTGCCGCTTGGTTTTCACCTGGTTTTCACTTACAGATCAAGAAGTGCATCGCCGAAAAGTCGCAAAATCGCCACGTATCGTGTGGACTTTTTAGAGAAGATCATATCATCCCTCTTCAAAATCGGCAAAGTGTACGATTCATCGTTGCTTGTTAAAAGTGCTGCTTTTTACTGGCGACCCAGTAGATATGTATAGCTGTGTAGGTAGCTTTCCAAGCAAATTTAGTTCATTCATAAATGTGGTTTTCCATCAAATGTATTACACAGGATATCACCATTGTTTTGTTTCTAGCAGAGACATATCTCAACCAAAGACGCATTTACAACAAAATACAACAATGTTTACATAATTGAAAATCGACTATTAGCATTCCAGCTAAACCACTTTCCATCCTTGGATATTTGATTTATGTTCAGTGTATGGATAGGGGGTGTATCACTTGAACCTCAGGCTATTTCTAAATTATTCCAATAACCACAAAAATGTTTCATTTGTCAGTTTACAAAAAGAAACAGTTCTTTCCCAGCAAAACAATAATAGAAATAAAGAATTGAGGTGGCGAAGCTAAGGATAAGATTATCAGGGGATAAAGCTACTTTTGAAAATCCCTCTTAAATTCATGTTTAAACAATGAAATGTCAAATATCAATCCTACATTTGATTGATTAGACAGAGGACTTTGGTCATAAGAGTAGTAGCAAGGGGGCGCTAGGCGGGACATATTTTTCGTGTCTTTAAAAAAGTGCAGCTTTGGTTGAGAAGGAAAAATTCACAAAGTATCCAGCCCGTATCCAGGCAACATCTCATTATTCTCAAATTTTGGACAGATTAAGTGTTTTTCCTCCACACTTTTTAGCCTTCGATCTCTGCATGATGGAAATTTGAACTGTAAAAAGTGATATATTGCTTCTGTGCAGANGAAAATCCCTCTTAAATTCATGTTTAAACAATGAAATGTCAAATATCAATCCTACATTTGATTGATTAGACAGAGGACTTTGGTCATAAGAGTAGTAGCAAGGGGGCGCTAGGCGGGACATATTTTTCGTGTCTTTAAAAAAGTGCAGCTTTGGTTGAGAAGGAAAAATTCACAAAGTATCCAGCCCGTATCCAGGCAACATCTCATTATTCTCAAATTTTGGACAGATTAAGTGTTTTTCCTCCACACTTTTTAGCCTTCGATCTCTGCATGATGGAAATTTGAACTGTAAAAAGTGATATATTGCTTTCTGTGCAGAAGGCCATAGGATTAAGCACCAACAAAGGTTTGTCTGCTCAGTTTGAGTACTGGGCAATTGGCTGCTCCCCAGGTATATCATAGAAAAGGCACAACAGAGATCTAACACCGAGAAACAGCAATACTTGAGGGATTGTTTTAATGAAAAGTGAACACAAATGTCACCCAATTCTGGCAATGACTACCATATATTTTCAATCTGAAAATGGTTAAAATCAATAATAATAATAATAATATTACAATATGACACTTAAAAATGATTGACATTTCATAAGATTTACCTGCCATTCATAAGCAACAACTCCAATCCCAGTTGCAGCCCCTGATCCTGCTAGTCCAATGAAATGTTCACTTCCAATGTTGCTTGCAAATAAACTCCCACCGACCTAACAAATAATTTGGTTTAGCTAAGAATATATTAAAGCTTTAACAAATAACTGGAATATAAATAGATGACAAAAGATCAAAGCTAGAAGCTTGGATTAAAAATATCCATAAAAAGTATGTGGTTTATTTAGGTTCTATTCTCAATGAGTATTTATTGAAGCAAGGTTTAGTGCAATGTTTGTTTTGCATAAATCCCATGAAATCTCCTTACCTATTATCCTCACTATTTTTGCCTTCTTTGTGGTATTTTAAGGGTTCTTAACTTTCTCTTAGATTGTGGTCAAATAAATCTTACCACACTACACATAGGAGGTGTTTGTCTGTTAAATCTGACTGTAATATGTAAAAAATAGAGTACTTGTACTTACAGCCCACCAAAGCATTGACCTCCCAGCCAAGAAATATGATTCAGCAGTCTCTTCTTTTTTGCCTTGCTTCCTGAACTTTGACTAAAAAACGAATAAAACATTAGACAATAGATCACAGGATCACAGGAGATACTCCCAGTTAAAGTGTCTTGAACATAGAACTACAATTGTCCATAAGTTTATTTCAGGAATTGAACATGAGAATTTTAGAGAAAAAATGAAATAATTAAAGTACTGTAGCCTGGATTTTGACACATAAAGTGGGGTTTAGCAAGGAATCAATCAGCAATTTTCTATGTTAAAGTGAATGACCTGAGCTATAAGGCGCCCGTTTATAAATAGGTCAATGAAAAACCAAAACACGTCATTGTTTTCCTTGGCTTTGTTTTCTTTGGCCACTTGCTGGATTATCAAATACAATAGGCTATTTAAAAACCTATGAGATCTCGTCTTTTAACTCAGGTTATTCCCAGAGACGTAGGAACCGGGGGCACTGGGGGCACGTGCCCCCCCAAGATTTTGAAATAAACAAAGAAGTGCCCTTTTTGCTTCAGGAAATGCCCCTTTAGCATACTGAAAAAAGTGCCCTTGAAGTGTCGTGCCCCTCCAAGTTCAAGATGCTTCCTACGGCCCTGGTTATTCCCTTTAAGGGAGAGGCTTCGGTTTCAAAGAAACTCATCTGTAACTTTCAGTCAGAAGGGGTGGCAACAGCTCCCCTCACCTCCCAGCTCTATACCATTGGCTGTGTATATGATGCCAAAACATACCAGAACCATCTACAGTAGTAGGAACTTTGGCAAGTACAAAGGTGGGTTTAAAATCATAAACCATTGTCGAGTAGTTTCCAAGCAACAGTTTCTGATTAGAAAAATTCCACAGATAGAAAGCAGACATATGTGCATACAATACATGAATTATTTTGTGTCAATGTTTATCTTTTCAAAGCAACTGCATGGATTTAAATCAATGATATTTATCCTAGTATTTTAAGGGTTGCACAAAAGTTGACTTAGCTTTCTAAATGTGCCATTGTTTATAAAAACCTCCTCAATTAGGGCTTGCAACATATTACATCTGTTTCTTGCAAAACACACCAGTGGCCTGCTGGGGATGAAATTGCAAGGGAGCAAAAGGTAAAAATGGCGCCCCTCCCTTAATTATCTTTAAAATTTGGCAGGTGTAGTTAGTTTTATTTATCATCTTCCGTGCATGAAATAAGTTGGGAATTTATGAGAACAGAGGTTTAGTTATCTTTGTTCATTTTTACTGCTAGGAAACGCCCTTTTACCAATAGGGAACGCCCTGTTTGCAGCTAGGGAACGCCCTTTAATTGCCTGTAAACATTAAGGAGGAATCAAGCTGTCAAAATCTTGGTCTGCCCCAGTCAGCAAATTTTTAAGAATTTCTACGAAACAATAATTGCAAACAACGCTGGCTAGTTATTAAGATGAAACACTTGAGGCTCAACTAATAACATCAAATTTAAATAAATAGCATTGTTGGAATGTTTTAAGAAAATTCTCTTCGTTCACTAACTAGTTGGCTTAGTATAAAGATGAACATTCACATTGGTGCCCCTCGTATTTGATCGGCAGGGGGGCACTTGCCCCCTGCCAGCACGCCACCTTCTAGCAGCTGTGCCCCTGAGAGCAAGAATTGCTTCATATGCCCAGGAATAAAAGTTGAATTTTCAACTTCAAAATAAATCAACAGTCTATGTGTAATTTAAAACTTTATGCAACAACATCTTCCTACTTCCTACAGGCAAATGGTTCCAGTCCTTGGTGCAATGTTCATCTTCCTACTTCCAAATAACCCTCGACACATTATATCCTCAGAGTTAATGTAACTATTATAGTCTCCTAAAACATCCCCAGATCATCACCTAATTCTCAAAAGGTGTTGCTTTATCCAAATTGTATCAAAGAGGAACTATTTTACATCATCTAGTTGTTTATCTTCATAACATTGCATAATTTTTACATCATATCTTTTATGGCCAGAACTTCAAGAATATCTTTCTACTTCCGAATAACCCTCGACACAATTTATTATGGTGTTGATACAATTATGTTGTGCTGCTAGACCATCCTGTCCTTAGACCATCTTTCTATGGGCTAGACTAACATTGACATCACATTGACATCACGGGTCAAAGTCCAGAGTGTCTCGTGGCAGGTCTGTTGTGGAACGAGGAGGGGATTGTTGTGGGTGTGTTGGGGATGCGTGATTTCAGCTGTCCTTGAAATTCGAATTGAATGAACGCAGGCAACAATGGTGCGGAAAGCCAAACAACGGCACTTTTGTGGGGTTATATTTCGCAATCTCTTGCTTATAAAGGGCAATGTATTCGAATAACTGTGCCCAGCATGAACGA